>LUCG01219975.1:0-18475 GCA_001633085.1 Carthamus tinctorius
GGCTGTCCTCACGTTCACAACCAAAAATTGGTTCACATTTGAACTTTCCTCTATATATATATACATATATATAATATTACACCAAAATATTGCTAACATTAAAAAGAAATACTTGCCTCATTGGATACACTTTGGGTCCCATATTTGTCATCCCAGTACATAGTACTTATCCGATATATTTGCCTAACAGTCAATGCCTGTCCAAATTGATGAACAATTCAAAAGTGATCACTAATAATTAGACACTGAAACAAATTACCAAAGAGCCATTGGCACCTTGGTTACGGCTAGAGCCCAACAGCCCAGAAGGTCAAGGGCTCAACACTTCACCAAAGGTGAGTTGCATGAGTATTTGCCTTATATAAATATTATAAACTCACAAAAAAACCTGAAAATTAATTCAATATTTGTGCCAAAAATAAAAAATATACCGGACATAAATCCTGCCTGATCTCTTCCAGAGACTTCTTCCGTTTCTGGTGTATTACCTAAAACATTTAAAATACTTGTAAGTGAACTGAAAAAACAAATACGTTACACCATTACAGATCATGGTAGCAAGCAGTTATTTACCAGAAACCCGACCGCTTGTCTGATATAATTTAATTCATGCCAAGAAGTTCCTGCAAACTAAATTTACAGTTCAGTCAGCTCAGACATCAATAAAAGTGTTCGTAACGGAACAAACACATTAAATTAAAAAAAATAGCCACCTCTTCCTTTGCATTGGCTATCCATTTCTCCAGTTCCGCTAGACCAGATTTGACGTATTCCCCATTGGAAAACGTGCAACATTCTCGCCGCAACAAAAGACTTCCAAAAAACTTCCATCTCAGTAAGGAATCAAAACCAAACAAGCCCAGAAGATGGGATAGAATAGAGCAGATGCACTCGAAAAATAGGGATTAGATACCTGTTGAAAAGTGATATGTTGAGGAATGAAAACACCTGGGTGGTAAGCTTGCGAATGAAAAACGAAGGTACCTGCATGTACATTTAGTGAGCACGAAAATTAACTATGATGATATGGTCTTTACACGGCCTAAAGATAAAATCCACCTAAATCGAATCATATCTACAATTCAATCTTTACAACTCTAAGTAAATATGTTGCATTTTGGGTACGTGCCTGAGTTCAACATATAAACATATATATTTCACCAGTAACTACAATAGAAAAAGAAGAGTTAGAGATTTTCACATACATGATTTCCACGTAGACGATCCATAAGAGAATCGAGGAACTCTATGATCATCTCCCACTGACTACCAGTAGCCGGCTGAGGAACACCCCCAGGCGATCTAGAAGATTTAGCACCATGTACTCGTTGGTTTTTAGGCGCCTTTACAAAGAACAAGAAATTATTCAGTTAGCACTTAGCAAAAGCTCAAATAAAAAACAACAAACAAAACGAGATACCATTAAATGAGTCTTGACAAGACAGAACACCAACCTGAATGCATGAATTTAACAGCGGCGATATTTCCTTCTTCAAGTTATCTCTTATCAAGCCAAATATCTTCTCCACGCAAGCTGTTAACTGTTGTTTGAATAATATTGCTGGATACCTAGCTTCCAAAGGTGAGATTCCATCATCAAACGCGATGTATTTATGTGGGGTGTAGCCCTGAAAAGTACATACAACATACCAATCCAGCAACAATTAGCACAACGGTAGCAGAAAAAAAAACAAGACCCCCAAAACTAGAACAAGAATCCGAGGCTTCCTAAAGCCAAATAAGAAAGCCTCAAATACATGAAAGGCTTGATTGCAAGACAGAAAAGTGAATACGGAAAGTGACGAATTCCAACTCCCAGAATCGGGATATGAAGTTATTCTTCAAGGAAAAACGTAGAAAGCTATGATGATGATTTTTTATTGTTAGGTGGAAGCTGCCAATTACCTGAGATCCCCTCTTCTTTAGTAAAGCAGAAGTGAAGAGCACATATACTAGAAAAAGAACTCCATAATATTGACTTCAAGAAGCAATAAAAAACAAAGACCACTTGGAATTACAAGATAACAGTCAATTGTCATCCAAGTCCACATTTTTTTTGGGAAGGTTAATCTAAGCTTTGCCTAGATTACATCCTTGGCAATTTCATAGTTATATCATTGGGATATGAAGCTTACTTGGGCAAGCCTTCCATTCGGCAAAGAGGACGCACCAGAACGCTGAGAAATTGGTGTCAAGAAACCATTAGACCGAAAGTTCCTTTGTAGAAGGCATAGAAGAGCTGAAGCATTAGATAACCAGTATGGCAAGATAAGACCCTCATCCTCCACCTATAAAGACATTGCTGAATTTTATCAGATTCTCTTATCTATAAGAAACAGATGGTCATTTCTGTATGTTTATACAGCGGCTCACATACAAATTGCATCAGCTAGCGTCAGAACACAACAAACAGAAAATGTAAATACACAAACAAGAACAAAGAAACATGTTGAAAGAAAAATAAATAGCTCAGTGCAAACTAATTACCTTAAGAGCATTGTTTATGTTCTCAATAATGAAATCGAATATAGCAGTTCTTTCAGACTCAAAGGCATGCCAATGAAGAAGGCATTTATATATAACACTAGCAGCCACTGGTTTTCCATCCTTGAATCCAAGGTTTTCTTTAATGCACCGTGCCAGAATTTCAGAGTTCTCCTGCATCAGAATTTTCAGAATGAGAATATTCCACACAGATACAAATATGCAACTGCATATATAACAAAACTTAGCACATCTATTGACCATCTTATTTTAAAAAACACTAAAAAAATTTAGCTTGCGATTACAGCAACCGTGCAAACATTGGGAGACATAACACACAGAGGTAGATAGTATCAAAACCTGGAGCCTTTCAGTAGTCATCTTCGATTGACGAGAACCAGTTAAACCTTGGGAAATTGGATTTGCGCTTTTGGTAGGAGTAGGTGTTTCCTACACCAGAATTACAATGTGCCATGAGAAGGTAGAAAATAACATATTCGATAGAAAAATTAGGCAAACTGATCTTACATATATAGATTTCCGTTCACTGAAGGGCAGAGCAACTGCACCAGCGAATTTCTGTGCACAAAACGCAATCAAATAAACCATATGTCAAATAAAAATTGATTGTTCTCTGATATGATAATCATGTGTACATGCCAAAAAGCTGATCAAGCATACAAAATGATCTAAGTTCTTGATTGCATATTGTTATAAGCCCTGATTGTGTCATAATTCACAAGAAATGAAACAGGCTTGAACTCTCGTATATGATTAAATGGCTTGGGCATGCCATGTGCTAAGTTGGATAAAGACAGCAACTCCTGTAATATTTCGCTCTTCCTCCCTGAAGCCAAAGATAGTAACTTTGACGTATACTTGAGATCAAGGTAAAAGTAAATGGAAAAGGATCCTACTATATGCAATGCTGGATCATGCATGTTCAATGTTATATATGTATTTAAAGTATTAAGAAATATAGTAACTAAATAGTTGGCACTATTTGTTTCCTCAAGCAGTAAGTGTCGAATGCAATTCCGAATGGATAAACAAAGCATACAAATATGAAAGTGAAGTTACTGAAATTTTTTGATGTCCAACTGTAGAATTCGTGTGATTCGTTGATCACAACTGCCACTCAGAATGATAGGAAGTCATATGGTTTCATAATAAAGCAGAATTATAGATCTACGATATGATTGTTTTACAGTAACGTTTTTTAAAAGTTTTCACTGAGATAGCAACCATCTATAAAATCCATATACTTGCACAACTCAAGTGTTCAAGACAATGAACTTACAGGAATTCATGTCAATTTTTAATTCTAGTTTCTTTTCCCTTCAATATGCAGCTATGCACTGAAATAACATTTGTGGTGCCCAACAAAATGAGTAGTACTTGAGTGCACTATCCCACATACAGTTATAGAATCTAAGCTGAACTATTGACATACCTCAAGATATGGCTTGGTGTGACTTGGCCAGTTCCCTTTTGGAGTGACACTTAATGTCTTCTGTCTTAAAACATGATTTTCTTTCTCCAAACTTAGAAGCTTTTCCTCAAAACTACATAGAAAAATCCAAAACAAATGTCATTATCAATTACACAGCCTTCAACTGAGGCAACTGAAAGAAAACAGGTCAAATAGACTTCCAAATCTGTCAGACTAACATAGAATAGGAGAATATATACGAAAAATGAGATGTACATATACATGAAAGTTCTCCTACATGAACATATATATATATATATAGGATCTCCAATAAGGACATTATAAACATACGTCTAAACCAAAGCAAGGTATTCTTTGTAGGTTGTCAGAATAAAGTAAAAAAGACAAACCCAGTGAATACTTTAACCATCTAGATATAGAACCAAGACCTTTTTAGCTTCTGCTGGAGTTGCGAACATGTTTTCTCGACCTCCCTCATTTTTTTGAGGTTACTAGATGCATCTTCTTTAGCCTCATTAAGCTGGCTCTGTAGCGCTGAGTTCTTCTCTTCCAATGTACTCAATGAACTCTGCAGGGAAGTGAAATAAGTAACTAAGAGTTTTACATTAAATATCCAAATATAAAACGCATGTATTCAAATATAAAATGCATGTGGCCCACCATCCAAGCTATTAAATTCACATATCGATGAAGAAATGAAGACTCGTAACTAATGATCTCGGCCATCTTGTTTCTAATTTTTTTTCCATTATCCTAACTCTCTCCTGTGCATATACAAATAATGCCAATCTTGGCATCAAGATTAGCAAATACTAGTTTATTACTTATTTACCGTACCAATGGGGAGTTACAGAGTTGCAGAAGACAATCCTACATAGAAATTTCCAACACCCTTCCTATATGTTTGAAGGTGCATAATTATAAATGATAATTCAAATAATGTCTACTTATGTGGACAGAAGAGGATGTAAACATAATTGACAAAAAGTCATAGTGTGGCATGAAGAAAGGGAAGGATTCTTTATCCAAATCATGTACAGCTGGAGAAGGGAAAAATAAACCACAGGTTGAAGTCCAATCAACCAACACTCTTAATTGCTCTCCCTAGCCAAGCAAAGCATTAGTAATGAATGGAACGATAATTCATAATATTGGATCGGAAGCCTCTACTTAATCAGTTCACTAAGCTTAAAGTTTCAATAGGTCTGTGGCAGGGAAGATGAAGAGTATGATACGAGGACAAACAATGAACTTCCAGTACAGAGATAGGACCTAAATTTGTCTGGGTTACCATAATGGTTGGTGGCCCAAAGTCGATCTAGTTCTGGGCTCAAACCAATCTGTTTTCTGACAGCTTCCAGAAACACACCGCCAAGAGAGACAGAGTAAAGGCAAGAAGAAACTTTTCCCATATATTCGTGATAAAAGTAAAGCTTTATACCACATGATCTTAAGATTATAATAATATACCAGCACAAGAAGATAAACATTCAGCCTGCAAGTTGCAAATAACAACCAAGGAAGAAAGAAAGAAATTCACCAAAACATACGCAATTGTAACTTTACGTCCAGCAAAACCTTACCTTCAAATATAAATTTTCATTTCTAAGGTCAGCCATTCCAACAATTTCTCTTTCCATAGAAGATTTTTCTTTTGCTGACAATTCCAATTGGTTTTGCAGCACTGCATTCTTATTGCATTCATTAACTGTAGCCAACTTAGCTGCATCTAACTCGAGGATAAGAGACTGCACTGTTTTCTGAAGTTTTGTAATTTCCACAGATTTTGACTCGTCGTTTGAACCCTGCATTACGTCATGTTCCATCAAATTGGAGGCATTCAAATTTTAGCAGACAGGTAAGTCTAAGATCTGTTTGTTAAAATTTATGAACAAGTGTTGTTTAGATAAATAGGTTTGTTACGGAGGCACTATCCGGAACAAGTAGCAAATGAAAAATTATAGCATGGTAAGCGTGTTAAACAGTCAACTGACTGGTCTGAAATAAGTTTTGGACCAAAAATTATTGAAAATTATTGTTTAACAAGTATTTTGTAGGTATCATCATAAAATAATAATAACTCAGAACATAATAATAAAACAAGATCTATTGAAATTCGACATGATAAACAGAAGTAAAAACAAGGTGCCATAAATACAAGTCTTGTCTGAGATAGAATGATTAAAGGAACAATAAAATACAATTGTGAGATTCAAAGAAAAAATGTAGTCATCAATCAATGTTGACAAATGATGAAGTAAAACTTCGATCATGTATCAATAACTAAAAAAAAAAAGAGAAAACGGACTTAGGGATGAGGGTATATAAAGGGGCTGAAACGATTAAATTCATGACTTATCAAATACATCCCAAACAAACAACCCTAGATGCCTAACTAAATAAGATCCTTATCCCACTCAAACCAACTCACAGATGCCACCTAGGCGTTAGGTGAACACACACAGAGACAAAGCGAAACCATAAACATAATTGTTTCTTATGTTTATTGTACTTTAGTCGGTTTTCTTGATGGGACAAACTAATACGAAAAAACTTATTGGTTAGCTGAAAACAAAACTACGACTAGATTAATGGGTAAAATTGGTTTCATTAACAACTTGAACTAGCAACCATGATAAAAGAAACAGCAAACTGAACATCACTGCGCACAAAAGTTTAAATCATTTTTAAGCCAGGACCAAGTAACCACAGCAAGCATCATACACAAAATTTTAGAGAATGGCTGCAGATACGGTTATTGTAATCCACAAAAAGCTCAGGCCAAAAAATTAGGCTCAATATCTAGCAAAAAGCAAGTAAGCATTCATAGAAGATATGCAACGAGCCAACGACAACAAAACCGAACTAGAAACCAATACCCTCAATTTTTTCTCCAGTTGCAAGCGCCATGTGAGATCCTCCAGCTGCTTTTCTAGCTTAGATTTTGCTAGACGCAAGGCACCAGTCTCATTGGCCTCCTGTCAAATGTAAAAGCAAATCATGCGTTAGACACAACTAGAAAACAAGAAATGATAACTAAAGAAAAAAAATAATGAAAGCTTTTTAACTAAACTAAATTTGTGCAGCCACAAGCGTTCACAGCTGATGGTCAACAAAAATGGTGGTTCTTAGGGTTTGAAATGGTGATGAGAAAGGAGCTAACTAGACAAGGCAGCAGCTAAGCCTTAATGTAGTTATTTGACAGCAGCAACAGCAGTAAAGGTTTGTTGTTTAGCACTACTATGAAAGTGCTGAAGGTATAAATTGGCATCTATTACTCAAGAGATAATACAGTATAAATAGACTGAATACAACAATTTTTGTTCAAGAGTAAAGGAGAATATTCAAAAGGAAGCAAAAAGATAACATTAATAAACATAGACAATCTACACCTCAAAAGTACCAAGACCGTACAAGAGAAGAGTCGTATAGTACAAGTACAGCAAACAACATTAATTTATAAGTTTCTTAGTATGGCGTGCCAGAATATAAAAATTGGGATTCAGAATGCTACTGCCTTCAACTGATACATTAACAAATACTATGCACTCTTTTGGTAAAAACATGCCTATTATAAGAACTGAAATTTGATAGATACTCGAAAAAAAAAGCACCAATGAGATCACCAAAAATGCTTCCTTACCTGCTTAAGCTTCCTGAGCTCTCTCTTTGCCAATTTTCGTCTCCAAAGACACTGTATTGCTGTAATATCATGTTGACGATGACGAAATGCAGAACGAACCTTAAACATCCTCCATCGAGCCTGTGGAAACAGAAAACAGTGAGAAACAGGGTTAAAATACTTCATATCAATACTCAATATTTCCAGACAAAAAAATTTGTTTGCTAAATGTTGAAAAGGGAAAACCTAGACAATGGAAAGTTCACCTGAATTACAGTGGCTGCTCTATGTTCCCTTATGTGTAAAAATCTTTGCCGAGTAATGAAACCACGGATGCTTGCTTGTAAAAGTACGGTAGAAAGATGATGTTGTGTATACGCATTCCTCAACAGCCATCCTCGAATATACTTCTGTATCAAAATGGCAGCAGCAGCTTCTCGTTTTGCAGCATAAATAATTCTAGCAAGATGGCCTGCAAAATTTAGACGCAAGGACTATTAGTGCAATTTACATAGAACCAAATCAAATTGCCAAACAAAAATATATTGAGCATGACAAAGAGGCAACTATATTTAAAGAACAGAACCTCTGCAGTATGCTTGGAAAGAAATTGCAGCAGCTCGCTTGAACGTAAAATCCCTGCGTGCAATAAACGTTCGAAGTTGAAGCTGGATACGTTTTGCAGCAGAATCCAAGACCCCAGCACGTTGAGCGTCCAAAACACCAATCTGACCAGCCCTAAGGAAAACTTTGGTCTTCCCCAACTGTAGAAAGATTTTACGTAAATATGGAAGAGATTAAACCTTAAGAGAAATAAAAGGTTGGATGTTATTGACGTGAGATCTGAAAACCGACAGCAGACCATCAGATCCAAACCACACATGTCAACCAAGATCTAGTTATGTTGCAGCTTTGAGTAAGCAGACCTGGTAATTCTCGAGTTTTAGTTTCTGCAGGATTTTTTCTGTCATGGCTCTTCCATCATAACTGCAAATACATAAGAAATGTTATAGCAATTTACCACAAAACGTATACCACAAAGAAGGCAGGAACAACGATGACACAATTTCAACATTTAAGCATCCATTTACATCAAAAAAGGCAGCATTGACCACATATCATCAAAAAGAGATTTTCTTAAAGCAAGCAAGGCTCCTGTAACATTAGTGGGTACATAGAAAAAAAATATATGTATAAATTTAGAAATTTGATATATCCAAAAGCAGATTCAACAGAAAGAACAAACAAGAAAACATAGGATCTGACAAATAGAAAATGCGCTCCAACTCAGCAAGCCTGCCATCAACCCACCTTCCACCCATAGCTTCCATGGCGATAAGTCCAAAACGATCTACAAACTCGTGATAGGTTTTTCGAGTAGGATATCCTGCCAAACTTATACGCACAGCCTCCAAAACACCCTACAGAAGATCACATTACAACTTCATAAGGAGGCTAAAAGAACATACTGAAATAATAGAACTGATGATCATTGATCACACATTACTTGTTCGCTATGTGGCTGGATCGCCAGAAAAATTGAACAGCAGTTCAGAGAACCCACAGACAAAGTGAAATTTTGTATTCCATAGCCATTTAATATCAGTATTCCTCATTTAACACTGATCAAGTAATGCTAAAATCAAGAAACTGCTACCATTAAACTTGTGTTGGAGCTTTCATGCTTACTGAAACTTTTATTTAAAAAATCGCATGTCAACCAACATAAGAACAACCATCAAGAACTCTCGATAGATAGTGTCTCAAGTTCAAAAGCTAAAACTCTTACAGTTTTATCTTGGGTAGTTTGTACATTGATGAGTATTAATGACCAAGCATAACTATGGCAAGAACTGGAACAAGCAAAAGGACATGGGACTCTCGGTACAAAATGTTGAAAAAGTACATAACAGAAACTGAAATGAAATAAAATGCCACTGACCCCACAACGTAACTGATGCAACACACTCTGATTCTCAAACATCTGAGGGCGATTCACTGAGTTTGGCTTCACACAGCGAACATAATGAGGCTCGGTTGAGCTGAGCGTATCCATGAGAGCTTGTAGTTGTTGCTACAAGCATACAGAAAAAACAACAAACTCATACGCCACGCAGCTGACACAAATTAACATTTGCAGAAACAAAGACTTAAAATAAATGATATTACCATACCTTAAATCTAGATGCCACAGAAGAAAATTTGTACGACGATCTTGAAGATTCTTCTGGCAGTGCCGGAAAAAGACCAGCAATAAAACAACACTTTGAAGACGACAGTAGATTACAGTGATCAACAACAACATAATCACGATTTTTATCCAAGAAGGAGTCTGTTTGATAATTGACCTGCATTTGCGAATCCAGATAGAATATTGTGAGGTATATTACGTTAGCTACAGTTGCTTTCCCTTTCACAACATTCTACTATGCATGACTTGCCTTGCCAGCGTAGTGAGTAACGGTAAAATCTGTCTCGGAGAATTTTGCCTTCCCTAACCTAGGGTGGGAACGCAAATTCTGGAAAAGCTTATTTGCAAATGTTTCATGTGTTGACTTGGGAAACATGCTGCAAGGACATGAGCATACGATAAGAAGCAGCTACAGCAAATTGACTAATAGATGAATGTGCAATAATAAGAAGTCCCATAAATAAATTTGTACCAAGCTTCATCCAGTAACGCAATTACACCAATAGGCTTCTGCAAAAGCATGTCAAAGAGCATGACGATAAGGAAGAAAGAATGATAATCTAGATCTATTTACAATGCATAAACAAATGATATATTGAACAAGTTTTCAAGACTGGAGCGATAGAAAATACTTATACAGCGTTCTATTAAAATTCTAAAGGTGATTCCAGCCGCGACACAAACATTCTATCTCATAATGTTATTGAAGAGCAATTAATTGCAGATTACATGTGTGCCAAGTCATTTTAAAGCACACAATACAGCCCCAAAACAATGGTCATAGGTTTTTAGAACCAACTCAACAACAAAAGAACCAGGAAAATGTAACAAAAATAATTCACTATTGGCTTCAGAAACCTATCATAGAAAAAATATACAGTAACCTCCCAGTCACGAGGTCAAAGAAGAAGCAAACCCAAATGAAAGACAACATCAGCCAGTGACAAGATTACCACTCTGAAATCAGAAACAGGCTTCCGCATGCGTGATTGCGTCATCATGGACCAGAACTAAAAGTAGTCTTATTATACATAAAAGCACGCCCCAACTTGGACGAGTTTATTGGACGATGTCCAAAAATATCAATCATATAGATGGCTATTGCAAAACACACTAAAGCAACCTGAAGCATCAAATAAAAGTGATAATTGTGGATTGAAAGTTCGTTCACAATCAAAAAGTAGTAGCTAAAGATTTCTTCTCAAGATAACAAAATCAACTGAGTAGCTTCAAAAAAGGTAAGAGGAAAGATTTATTAATTCATATTGTGACCAAAGTCAATTGAGAGGTAGTTTTTATCTTGGAAACATAAGCAGCTAAGAGATGGCAAGAAAAGCATGTTGTCAGGATATGAGATAACCTTTTCAATGAGATCTAAAACATCTTGATTATCTATAAACTCGATATAGCTCCAAGTGATTTCTTCCTTGCGGTACTCCTCCTGCTCCATCTTAAAGACGTGCTGCAAGAATCCAACCAAGCAGGGTGTACATAAAGAAAGATTCGTCTATCATATAGAAAAACAAAAGATGAAGGATGCCTCAACTAATTAAGCAACGGAACCTCTAATGTCGGTATTTTTGACATTTCTGGAACAGCATGTCCAATGAAACAAAAGGGATGCAAATGTAAGTAGGCTTATTATTTGATATCCATATGACTTGATGATGTCACAACAACTCCTCCAATCAATGGAATTAAATCAATAAATCCAAGCCTATGAATTTAGAAGTTTATCAATTCTTAAGAGAGAGACACTGAGATCCCCAAATCAAATAACATTTCAGATACACAACTTGGTATCCTTTCCCTTGCATGTTTTTTAGCTATATTCTCTTGGGCCCTGAAGTATTGCTTTAGGCCCTTGAGATACGTGAAAAGTAAACATAGAGGTAATTACGCAGAAAAGTTAATGACATGTTGGAATGATAACATTAAACAGAAATGATAAATGAAGAATACCATAGAAGAAGACCATAATTTTCATGTCGATTTCATGGATACACTAAAATGTTTCAAAATAGATTAAAAAATATCTTAAGTAGGAAGTCCCTCGCCTTACTTGTTTCATATATATTATTATTTGCAACCATAAACAAAACTGCATGTTATGCATCTGTACTCACCTCATTGAAATGCTGTTGAAGCTTTTCATTTGCAAAATTAATGCAAAATTGCTCGAAACTGTAAAAACAGAAACACAACTAATCACATTCATGAAACCTGATGGTAAAAACTAAGAAGACACCACCACTTACAAGAAAAAAGAGTTCGTTCAATTGTCCCATTGTAGTTAGTTGCACAAGTTATTAATACGGTATCAATCATATCCTATCTTTCTTGCTTCAACTATTTGCTATTTGCTATTTGCCCTTGCTACTGCTAGTAGCCTACTATAAGAAACCGACAAAATATGACGATTACAGTCCCTCACTAGAATTCTGGAACCCTATGTTTCAAATGGAGAAAGAAAAGAGGTTGTTCCTGAAAGGTAAGCAAAAACTGGCATACATAAATAGGGCTGTAAACGAACTGAACAAACACAAACAAAGGCTTGGTCATGTTCGTTCGTTTAAGTTAAACGAACGAACACGAACAAGAACCGAAAAAAATTACGGTGTTTGTGTTCTTTCATTTAAAGATTCACTCTGTTTGGGTTCGTTTATGTTCGTTTGTTAGAAAACTAAATGAACAAACAGGTGCACCCATTTTAATGGGCAGCTCCAATGAAACTATTCAACAAAGCTATAGCCCACGCTCAAGCCACACGGCTCAACAAGCTTAAGGTGTAAGGTAAGAAGGGTAAGGGATGAGGCTTATTTATAATAGAGGGAAAGGCTTTTGGATTGAATGTCCCAGCGATGTGGGATGCGAATTTGAACCTTCAATATGCAGTCCTCACTCATCAACTGATAAGAATTGAGAACCAACATCGAGAATATATTGAAATATAAAGAGAGAAAACAACTAACTAAGAAGGGATTCACACCCATTCTCCATATATGGATGTGTATGTATGCATATACATCAAGCAGGATATACTTGGTTTGCTATATATGTATATGTGTATACAGTTACACACAAACATGTGTTTGTTGGGTTGACTATTGAGTGTGTCTTTGTTTACATGTGCAGATGCATAAAATATAGATGTATATATGTGTATAACATTATACACGTACTTGCATGTATATATGGGTGTAGGAAGGTATATGTACAAATACATGTGCAAGTAGCCTAGTACGGTAGTACCTAGTATGTGTGTGAGTGTACATATGAAAGTTTGCAGATAGATGTAGGTACATGTGTACTTGAACATCCACCATATGAATATATATATATATATAGTATATACACACATATGCTTACACAATTATACACATACACATAGANCACATTAGATTTTATTATTTTATAGATGTTCTAATTAAGCAATTAATTAAATTGGGGTCAGCTCAAGAAAATATTACCAGGCTAAAGCTCAAATATTTTTTCAAAATAGAGCTCGAATATTTTTTTCAAAATAGAGCACAAATACTTTTTCAACGTTCAAGCTCGATGCTAGTATAACAATTTTGGGTTACATATTATGACCTAAAATTCAAGCTTTATAAGCTCTCGAGATCAATTAACTCGTGTAATGGACCAAGCTCTAAAACTAGAGCTAGCAGTAATTTTCTTAAAAATATACTTTGATACTAATTATTTATTAGCATACGAACATGTTCCGCTCGAAAAAGCGTATGCCCGTATGATCATGATGGCAGCCACATATGCACTATGCCCCATGTATATATATACACACTCTTACAGATATACACACATGGATGTGTATCCAAGTATATATGTATATATCTTCAATTTCTCAAAATTCATTTCTGCCTTCATATATTTTTCTTAAAAGAAATCCTATTCACTGTTGTCAGGCTTACTCAAAGTAATAAGGCACAACACACAACGGTAAAGAATTATAAGATTAAAAAACTGGCTGAATTGACCTGTTATTCTTGAAGCATTCAAATCCGTATATATCAAGAACTCCGATTTGCAAGCGAGAATTGTGGTCTTGCCCAACAGACCTATTAATCTTTTCAACAAGCCTGAAAGAAGCCATGAAAAGTCAACCAGATGAAAAGCAATAAGGAGAGGGAGAAGAGAGAGGACTTTAAAAAATGCAGATACAGGCAGACCAATCAAACAGCCGAGCATAAACAGTCTTTGCTAAAGCATCACGACTCGCAACAGCAGCATCACAATCAAGAGCTTTAATTATGATCCCTTCCCGAGTTTGAATGGAACGTGTGCACAGAGTTGCCAGCAAATGTTTTACGTCACACCTGAAAAGGAAGCACTTATATCACAGCTTTTTTGAAACCCACAACCTCGACTGACAATGAACATTCAAAGAACAGACTTATCAGCACACAAGCTCCATTGTGAGGTCAATATCAGTTAATTATTCCTTGACTAGTTGTGATGTACCATTTTTTAGATGCTATGAGAACACGGTGCTTGCTCAAAGCAACTTAACTCTTTTTCAAGATATTATAATCAAACATGAAAAAGCATTTTTTATCAATTAAAATTAAAATTGTCATGTCTTGCCATTTATAAAACTACATATAATGCTCATCTGAATTGTAATTGCTGTTAGTCCAACTGAAAAAAAAAATATATGAATTGAACAGTTCCAATTTTTACAGAGTTTAAACCTCAACTTGCAGACAAAATGGGATCCTAATCACTCCTCAATCCCCAAATAGTTGCTAAAAGTTCCCTATTATGTATCCCCCAAAATCAAGTCACTTTGGGTAGAGATATAGTGTTGCGATCTTACTGGGGACCTCATCTTGCTATTGACAATTACGGCTAATAATACAGGCAGAGTCATGTTCTTACTTCAATTCCTATCCCTCCCTTTACATATGATACCATTCCTGCTGTTCATTGGCAGAACCATGTTTGGACTTCGATCACATCCCTCCATTCCTATTAATTTGTAATTCCTTCATTCACACGACTGTTGTGCACCAAAATATGCTTAAAATGTCTATGCGCCATCATTTACCAATGTAGATTTAGTTGTACCACATAAACATAGAGAAAAATGAAGATCAAAAATGAAATTAATGGTATGTGCCACACATTAGTAAAAAAAATATGCAAAAGTAATAGTGAATCACCCACATGAAAAGAGTAGCAGCCATCTGCAGATGAAAATTTGATTTCTCGTCCTTCACCACTGAGGAATCATGCTCTTTCCCTGGAGAAAATTCTACGTTCCCCAAATGAAGAATGGCAGCCAATGTACGAAATATCGCCTCCTAACAAGATAGAAAAGTGGTGGTGAAGAAATCTGCCAAAAACACTCATAAAAAAGAAATACATTGGTGGAAAACTATGCTTGTAGAAATGTAAAAGACCTGCTCTTCATGGCTGATTCCAACAATATCCATAGCCCTTCTGGTCTTCACATATTCCTCTGCACTGCTCACACCTTCCAACTCATATATCTTGCTTTGATTTAAATAATGGAATTCACTTGGATGACCAAGCTTGTACCCATCTGCATCCTGGAAACAAGAGGCTTTCCCAACTAAATAATGTGCATCTAAGCTTCAAAATGAGGGGAAAAAATCAAAACAACAGAAAAAAATCTAAATAAAATTAAGTCGACCCTTGCACCAAATATAACACAGCTACCAATAACCGTCTGCAGTAAAAAAGTTAACTAAATATGCTCAGATTTTCACGAAGTCTTCTTGTAGAAATGAGGCGATGGAAACAAAAGAGTAAGGCCTGGCTCTCCTAGTACATCATTACAATCCACTTGAAAGAATCCGGTATGTCATTTCAGATAACTAGCTGACAATTGATCAGGAATCACAGTCTTGACTTGTTCATCTATCTTTCTAGTTCCACTTACGTTCTTGTTTGAAGACTCGATTATACAAGTACAAGGAAATCTTATCCTCTAAAATAATGTGGCTGTCGATAATGAACAAATTTCCTTTGGACATGGGTTTTAAGACATTGGTCAATCAAAATTCAGAATTGACATCCTCCTCAAGTTTGCATGTAAAGAGACATCTACGGAAACGGTCACCACTTTTAACTGTACATATGTGTGTGAATTATATATGCATATGAATGTCTGAAGTCTAGCATTGAAACAGAGAGGAAAGATAGAGAAGAGAGAGTACTCTTCCAGATGCACACAACTGATAGAAGCAGTGGTAGTTTCTTTCAGGATCTGTTATCTGAACCACACGAGACCGCTCAAGTAGGTAAGTTCGAATTGCCGCTCCAGATATTCTACCACTTGCATCAAACTGAATCTCCACAAACTTGCCAAAACGACTGCAACAAAAAGGAAAACCTCCCTGTATTAGCATATGAAAATAGCTAATCGCTAAACAAGCCTAAGAGCTATAGCTTTCCGTTTTTCCCATTTCCGTTTTTCTCCCAAATAGTATGAACTCTATATCAACATGAACTGGGTTATAGAATAACAGTATAGGTAATGTCGTTCAGTTGTAACATGCCGAATAACTTGATTTTACTTTTTGTTATGAATTCCTATTCAATCACCCGGCCTCCCCTGTCACATATTTGGATCCCCTTCGGTGCATTGTGCTTCACTTCATTTAGCTAGTCTTCATTTTGATATAATCTGGCACATGGTATAATATTGCACATTAATGTTATGCAAGAACCTGTGTCACCAGTCACCTCAAGTGTCTCCTCAGGCAAAAAACAGTAGTTGAACAAGTTGACTTCTACACTAGGTTCTGGTTTCCTATAAGAATCCTTGATGAGAAGACTCTGCTAAGTTACATTTTTACTTGATTGATTGCAGTTATCATATCTCAATGAGCAGATAGGCATTCTAGCCCCATGGTCCTTTAGATCCGTTGTTAAATTTTATGATTGCCTTTTAAATGCATGCCCTATACACATCAGTTGACAAAAAAAATGTATTCAATAGCATACATGATGGTCACCCATCCCGAATGCCGCCTCCATACTCGTCCACCGCTAACACACAAGATGAGACCATACACAAACTTGATCTTGATATTATCTTATCTTGTAAACAGGAAAACTAGAAGATGTATCATCAAAAATCTTCATGCAATTTACATATGTTGAAAAGAACTAAATAAACCAATAGTTGGTAAATGTAGCCTTGGGATACACCCGTGTAAAAAGCAGGAACTTGCAATAAGAGATTAAGTGATGTTATTGAGTAGATATAACAAAGAACCCTAGTGAAGAACATGAGAGTTCCATTTTACAGATTTTTTCCCTACTCCAGTAAAAGAGCATAGACAACAGCCTCATATGAGGTTTCTAGAACAAAGAGAACTTCATAACATGGACACTTCTCGTCAAAACGTTAACCATGTATGAAATTGTAATCATAATGAGAAGGACTAAACAAAAAATTATAAAAATTCAAGTTTGTTGTTATCCCGAAACAATTTACAACAAAAAAGTTCCATTTCATAAGACGAAAAATTGCCCCATTACTAATACTATGCAATTTCCAAAACCCAGGTGACATGGTCCTCATGCTCCCTCTCCTGCGTGAAAGAATCTGATTTCCACATGTGAACCAAATGAATGTAGGTGGCGGCTGCCTTCACTTGGTTGCCTCAGCACCAAAGTTGCCTGCTCATGTTTCTGAAAAGCCAAGGAGAACATCCAAAGCTACCTGGACTTGATGTCCCTTCATCAACATGCCGGCACCTCATGGTTTTGTGCAACTAATGGCGGTAATGGGAACCCCGCAGCAGCACAGTGTGTGTTGTTAGTGTGTCTATACAAATGTATAGCAAAGTGACAATTAAGTATTTGTGTAATGTTGAATTTAATGCTTTGAGAGGCTGAAACACATCAGTACTTAATACTGGAACTCAGATACAGAATTCAAAAATCAATGGCATAAAAGATTAACAGAAGACTGAAGCCGGCATGAGAGCATGGGACAAGCACATTCATGTAGGGAGTAATTTGGATTAATTAACTGCAACTACTGCAGAATAGTCTAATTTTGCTAACTGTGGGTCTTTTAGGCAGCGTTTAGTGCACAGACAAATGGGACAGGACAAAACTGGATATACAAATTGTCTATCATGCCTTTGGAATGATTTAAATGGGACTGGACTAATTGTCTGTCTTCCGTTTGGTAAGCTGGACCGAACACAACAAAATTGTTAAAATGGCCACGGTCCCTAAGATCTATCATATAATAGTTACTCATTGTTACAAAAAGAGATCTTTATACTAGCATTTTATACAAAATTTTCATAAAGATTGTTAAAGCCAACTATTATCCCATTCACAAGAACGTGTTTTGTAGGGTTTTTACCCCTGGATTCATGTTATTCCAACTTCCAACAGTTGGGCTTTTACCCCTGGTTTTAAATTGAAAGAATTCTGAAATTTGATAAAAGATAATTTCTTTAAGTGGTGAAGTAGATGAAGCACAGAAGAAGGGGTGGCAAAGAGACGAAGAAGAAAAATAAGAAAAAGGGAAGCTTCTCTGTTCTCCAGTTGCTGATTGCAAATAAAAATCTAGGAACCAACAAGGGGGTTTTACCCCTTAATTTAAATTGTTCCAACAGTGACACAAGTATGATCCCCATGTCAGAAATCAAGAAAGAGGAAAGAGGTACCAGACTTGGAAGATGACTGATTAACATTTGCGCGCGCGCACCCC
>LUCG01220027.1:0-15978 GCA_001633085.1 Carthamus tinctorius
GGATGGACTAGCTTATCAGCTAGCTTATAAGCTAGCTTATTTTTGCCAAACACAGCCTTAATTAACAAAGGACCAAAATAGTAAAACATTATAAACCACGAGGACCAAAAAACAATGTAATGACAAAGACGAAAGTAACAATGATCTACAAACCATGGAGACAAAAATTCAAGATTTTAACAGAAAACAGTTACGAAAATTGTAATTTACTATAAAATATACAATCACCAGATATTGAACTTCCTGATGACATTATTACTAACAAAGTCCACCAATTTTATATATGTAGTATTTACTGTCGTATTTACTATTTTAAACAATTTCATATATGTAGTATATACTATTTTAAAACAACTATAAGATTAAGATATTGTTTTCCATACTTATAATCAAATAAAACAAATCATTATTCGATGATAGGAAATAAAATGTGCAATAGGCAAGTTGCATCAGTTTTTAAGTCATTGTCCAAAATTGTACACAAATAATAAGAATAAAAAGATCTGATCTGAAACAGCAAAACTTATAATAGAAAAATACAAAGGAAATATGAATATCTATCTACAATAAATGTGTAGTAGTAGTAGTAGTAGTAACATGATACCATCCATTCCCAACAACAAGAATTATGCATCAATCAGATTTCAATCACTTCCAGTCTTTTTAACACCATCATCTAAAATCTATAACCGGAACTTGAACCAGAACCAGGTGGTGCTGGCGGCAACCGGTTCGGTGTGCGACGGCCGGCGGACTTCGATCTGGGGCTTGGGCTATCATCCCCGTTTTCGTAACGGTCGTTATACCTTCGGCTGTGGCCGTTTGACCCAAATCGAGAGTCAAGGCTCGAGGGGCCATTCGCAGCAGAATCAAAAGCAGATCTCCAATCACCTCCTCCACTACTTCTTGGACTTTCTGTTTATGATAAAAATGTTGGAACTTTAGGCACTCATGTAATGTTTGGATGAAAATTGTATAGATATATTATATATACTTGAGAAGAAGTAACAGACAAATATGACCTGCAGGACTACTATCGTTCGGCATGCCAGCGGCTGCAGCTGCTCGATTATCATGAATGCTGAGTTGCCTTGTGAGTTTGGAGAGCAGGGAGGATTGCTTCTGTACTCTCTCTCTTTTGCGCTTCACATTACCATCCTCTTGAAGCAGCTCCTCCACCCTTGCTGTACTCTGGGTACTTTTCACCAAAAAGATCAAAGTAAGAAATAAAAAAAAAAAACATTTGAATAATAGATAAATCACAAACACCAAGTTTATGTTATGATGTCTATTTCTTCGAGACTCGTCTACGTTTTTTTATTATGTAGTCTTTCAGGGTGCATTTAGTAGACAGAACAGAACATGGTAGTTAGAACAACTGGTCCCTGTTTTGGCATAACATTAGACTCCAAAATAGGTGGAAGAAAGATGGGAGGCATGACAAGATTGGTAAATTACTAAATTGCCCATATCAAATTAAAAATCTAAAACCTTGGACAACTATTCAGCTGCCTACCACACGCTCACTCATCTACTCCAGTCATCTCCAGTTTACAAAAGGGTGATCTTTGTTTGTACACACATCAACATTTGGTAATAGGTAATGGCGAGATGAAGTGTAGATTCTGTAATTTCCACTACTAATAAATAATGATCTCGTAGCCAACAAGGTCAGATATAGCAGCTAACCTTATGGAACTGTACAGCTTATTGAGCATGTCTTCTTTAGCCTTTTCTACTTGGCAAAGAACAATTGCCTGCACAACCACAGAAATATATGCAAACAACAGAGAAGCTAAATAACAAATAAGACTAGATGAAAGGATGTAAACATGGATCCAACTGTGAGAGGGTAAACACCTTTGGAACATTGGCTGCAAGGCTGTTCAGAACTGCTTCAACATAACCACGCACTTCCTGAGCCATCCAACGAAGTTCTTCCTCTGGATCTGCAGGTTTTCTGGCCATTGTATCCTAAAATTTGCAACCAACCAGTTAAAGCATTGACATTCATCATGAATAAAGCATGGATAGATGGTCTTTGTGTTTTTGAAATATTTACACGCATATACAAGGGGGGAGGGGGGAATAATGAGCAAAAGATAAATGCATCTTTATAAAACATTTATTGCAAATATCAGTGTTGCTATAAGTAGCAATGAGCAGTAAAACATTTATTGCAAATATCAGTGTTGCTATAAGTAGCAATGAGCAGTAGGCAAGTAACTTACGAGAGAACCATCTGAATGAGTGTGCCGAATGGGTGGACCATCTGCCTTCATAATAACTTCACCCCCTTTAGCACCCATTACCGCTCTTAATTTGTTTAACCACTCAGCCTTATCCACAGCACTCTCGGCCTTTAAGAGAACAGCGTTATGAGCTGTAGAAGCACTTAAACTTTAGGTCTGCATTGGCATGCATCTTAGAAGAAATATCATTATACAGTAAGCATCAACACATAGATATTGCTACCTAATAATTACCTTTTAACACGCTCTTGTACGCAACTTTGCTCGTTATTTTGAGGACCAGACTGGGTGGTTTTTCCTCCACCTTTGACTTCTTATCCTTGGAACTTTTGGCAGGGGGTTCATCCTCTTCAATCTCTTCTACAACACAATCCTGATGATACATCCTTGAGTTAAAACTAAAGAAATGTTTGATATTATCTTCCCCATTGCAATAACTTAAGATTGGATAAGAGTAAACAAACATAATGTGAAATTGCATTAGATCTCTTATACTTTTTTGTGACTGTTGCAAGATATTAATTATCACCCACTGCAGCTTTTAGCAATACTTTCCACTTCACTGTTCAAAGAGAAGTTGATAACCAATGATCCTGCGGTTTTCTCACATCTTTTATCTTTTTCATGGTTGGGAGACCATTTGGTTATCTGGTCTCTCTCATTCTCAACTCTAGTCACAGTTGTACTTCCCCATGGACATTAGGACATTGAATATTACAATAAAGCAACTCATAAAGCAAAATCTCTCCCTAAAAAACTTCAGCACAAATTAAACATTGAAGGCAATCATTTGGCTCGATGCCCATTGACTATTATTCGGTTGAAAACATCACAAAAGTTCTAGAAATAAAAAAGCGTTTAGAAGCAATTGGAGGGGAGGGAAGCAGGAAGAACGGTTGGACATCCAACGCTATCTTCCAAAAGATTACAGCGCAGTGGTACTGATATTACAATAGAGGCTAAATTCTTGGTTGGATGACTGACATATAGACAAAAGGGCTAGGAAAAGGTTTTGCATTAAGATTTTATTAATTATAAAAAAGACATGACAGGAGCCAAGAAGGGTTATGAGGTGGCTTATTGAAGAGAAGAAAATCCTTGAGGTCACGTGGACGTAGCAGGGATAATTATGAGACACATGTTTCCCTATTGATTATACCATGTACGACCAACAATCTCTTGTTTATTTGTGAGACTAGACAAAGTGTTGATCCAAAACTGAAGGCATAAATAGATGCCTTAGGAGGTGTTTCACCTTGCAGAACATGTTTAGCTTATCCTGTCTAATTTGGTATAAAATGCTTGATAAAAGTTGCAGTGAATCTGAAACAGTTGGTCAAAAGATTACAGGAGTTCCTTAAAAAGTAAGCAAAGAAGTGAAGCATGATTCACATTCATAAGTGCTAGTATTCATAGTGAAGATCCAAGATCTCAGCATTCAAATATCTTTGGGTAAGTTGAACATAGAATACAGATGATAAGCATCTGTTTGCGAAGATACAAATACCAGCTCACATACCTCCAAAGTGATGACACCACGAAAATTTCTCTCTTCTTGTTTTTTTGTGTATCCAAGCTGCAGAAAAGGAGCTATTATATCAGATTCCACAAAATAGAAAGCATTTCAAAAGCAATGTGACATGCAACCAGCATATTTACATATGGTCCAACAAATAAAGATATCCACCAGTAAGATCACAGTTCCAAAGAAATGATTCAGGATACATATTGATCTAAATAAATTAAGCACATGCAATAGAAACTACATGGTTAACAATTGAAATAACACACTTAGTTGACCAAAAATAACTTGCAAGCAGTTCACTGACAGGTCTTGAACTATACAATCTCAAACAACCATTGAACAATCAATTAGTACAAAGGAGACACAATCAACTTCTACCAAAGTTAACACCTATAAAAAATTGAATGGTTCAGGGAACAGGTTGTACCCTATACTATAGTTTCCAGTGGCACGTCATTCTAAAATTACAATCACTACTCTAGGCATCAGGTCCAATAGAACAGTGAACCGAATCAAGTCCAACACTCGATAAACAAGGAAATCCTATTTTGAGTAATCTGTGCATATGAAACCATATTTTTTTACAACACCAGCTTATGTGTCTTTTGTTTTTGGCACTCGCAAACCAAAAAAAAACTTATGAATTAAGTAAATAATGGACCCTGCTATGAAGTACATAAAAGTTCCTACCATGCTACTAACCTTTCCATTTTTCTCATTTAAAACAAACCATCTCCTACTCCACCCATTAGTTTTTGCACTTTTCTTCAACAAGAACCCTGCTCAAAGAGAACAAAGGTTAATACACCATACATCCTTAAGATTATGTAATATCCTATATCCAATCATTTGTAAATAAAACCCCAAGGGTAACATCCATAGAAAGATCTAAGATACGCCATGCATTGTCATATTAGAAAACATTATCCCTCGGCTCATATTATGTATTTCACAAACATGACGCTAGATGATCAGAAGACCAATAAAAATGATAAACAGATCTTGTATTCAACCATTACTAGGGACAGCCAACGAATCCAGCAGATACTAACTGTTAGGATGGCAAAGGTAACTTCAAATCATTTTACAGTATGTGCAACAGCTGACACATGTGAATCTTCCCAAGACTGAAGATAAATTGGCCAAAATCATCAATACAATCTGTTGTATGAAAAGGATCTCAACCAAAAGGCAAATATGAAAACATAATTCTGTCTTATCATTTGATCATACAGTAAAAACAATTTGAGAAATATATCAAAGTGTAAACCTGCTGTTATCTCCCCTTCAGGTCCTGCAGTCTTTAGAGTAGGTCCATCTGAATCCTTGTCTTGCTTGGTATCCTTCATTGATTTTAAATTCCCACCTGTTTGAGGACTAGCTGCCTGAAGAAACCACCGAGAAATTAAAACAACTAATAAGTGCGGGCAAAAACTCACAAAAGGAGAACAAAGACGGAAATTCGCAAGCCTAATAAATTAACTCCTTTATTATGACAAGTATGAAATACCCTATTCAGTAAAGATTGCTCTGCATCAACAGCCTTCTTAGAAGATTTGGTTTTAATCTCTTCCTCTCGTCTCTGCCTATCCATCCTAGTAGAGAAAAAAAGGATACCTTGATGAGTAAAGAAAGCAAGATTGATCTACTTGTGCACATCCATAATAGAATCTTAAAGAGAAAAACATGGTAAACCAAAAGGTTTCATATATGTTTCACATCATCAAAAGCAAAAAGTTACAAGGTAAAATAAATTATACTTGAAAGTTGAAGTTGAAAGTTGAAAGTAGCCCATGACAGCCTTAACCCCAAACCCTCAAATGCAAGGATAGAGACAAGTGGAAACCATAAAACCTTATAAATTCATTCATGAATTGCTCTAGGAAACAGTTACTTCCATGCAAACAGTACTTCTGATATTCCAGTAGAAGATTTACTGCTCAAAAGATATTTAGATTAAAATAACAGGCCTATGGCAGGGTTTCCGTGTGCCCAGCATTCTTAAATGAATGTCCTAGACTTAAGAGCAAGTGATGCCCGAGATACTATTGAAACTAGTGCATATGAGTGAACAAGCTGGAAGCAATTGGGAGTGTTTTTTGGAATCAAACTCATGTTTCAAGCTTTGCTGACAATTCCAATGGGTGATACCTTTGATCTTTTAATATCTCAGTTGGCTTAAAGCACCTTAGGATTCACCAAATTAGAGAATAGAAGATTCATAAAGTGTATGGAAAAGGAAAATAGGGAGCATGTGATCCAAATTGAACTGTGCCAAGCATGCATAAGCTCATTAATATGATATACAACCATAAGCAACATGATTGAAATAAACCAATTCGGAGAGGTGATGTCGTAAAAGGTCCTCCATGCCAATACAAAGAAATTAAAAGCAGCCTAAGCCCATTAAAATTATCATCAGTTCAATGATTTATTTGTCACTCATGTCAGCATATACCACCACTAAATATCCATATACCAAGCATACCTTCTTTGCACCAAACGAATGAAGTGTTGTGGTGGGACAAATACCCGCTCCATGTCCACAAGTGCAGTTACCATATCCTTTGCTTCATTCTTAAACCCCTCTAGAGCAGCAGTAGCAATTGCCACCACCTAGTTGAACATATAACATAACAGTGAAAATGAAGCATGCAATGCACTGGAGTAGCATTAATTTGGAACTTTATTTTTATGTTGCAAGCTGCAAATACTGGATATGTGTACCTCTCTTTTGAATGGAGGATATCTCCCAAGCCCTGGAGTAGCGTTAGCTGATGCTGAAACTATGTTGGCAAGCACACGATGAACCTGCATTCATCAAAATAAATTACAGAAAAGAGAAGCCGCATGCATAAGGGAAAGACTATTAAGAGAAAATGCAGTATATATCACAGAAAAAACAGGTGCCCACTGTGGAGGATGTATAACAGACAGGCTTACCCAAAGATAGAGAAAACTTCCTAGTTAAGTGGGAAAAGAACCACATTGGTGCGAAGCAACTCCATTAGAAGCAAGATCAAATGGCCAGCTTACTCTCTCATACATCTATTTTACAGACATCCTAGACAATGTATGAGAAGTTTGACGCTAACAGACAGCTAAAAATGAATTTCTGAAGCACTTCCAAACAAATTGTGGTGGTAGGCTTGGTAGCAACCACCATGACCCTATTCTTGTTTTATGTCCTTTGTTATCCCTTTCTGCCCACATGTCTGTGTTTAACTTTATCAGAATTATATCCAAGGGTTTTATTTTTTGCTTACTTTTGTAGAGCACATGTCTGAATGACAGTATACATAGATAGGTACGCCGTTGTCATTGAAAGGACTTAAACAAAACATAAAGATCATATGATATAATAAAAGTACATTGAATCTTTCATTTATCCAAGGTTTCCAAATGGCCAAACTTGGCTGGCAATGAAATTCTTGCTGTTGAAAATCTTAGAAATAACATAATCAGATCTTTGCGAAAAGAATGTAATAAGATAGAAGCATATGATTAGATTGAGATATAAACAACTTGATTTTATCAATACAACCTCACGCAAATTTATTTTATCCAATGCTATGTATTGGTACAGCTTGAAATGAGCATCATCAAACCACAGAATGCATGCAGAGTAACATGCATGCACATTATGGAATCAGAGGGGCCGTAGATCCCTAAACGTCACAAACATGGACCAAAATGCACATGTGGGAGATGAAAAAATTCCACCCAACATAGAATGAGAGGTAGGCAAAATAGCATGCAATCAATGGAATCAGATAGACAGAGGAAGGATGAAAATGTAAAACTATGAAACTTGAGGTAATTGACATTAAAAGTCAAAAGGCTGGTAGAGAATGTGTAATTTTACCTCATCAACACAAAGACGTGATGGTTCCTTTGCCAGCTCTAATACACCTTTTATCAATGACCGCAATCCTTTCTCTGGAGATATGAGGTAAGGCTGATAACCATCTGCTTCTAGAACAATCTGAAACCAATTCCACAATCATCATAGTGCAACAAAAATAATTTGAGTGAACCAAAATCAGATGAAACCATACCCTCTTGACGTTTTTTATGTCGAAATGTCTGTCAAGAGGAAGCTGTTTGATCATATTAGGAAAGTTACCCTCAAAACTTGCAACAACTTTCCAGCCACTACCCTGAAAGAGACGTATGAAAAAAGAAACTTCCATCACAAACTGTGTTTATATTTGGGCATCATAACTTAAACACCAAGTGCTCTAGGCAACCTTTACCCTCCCTCAAATAAATAGATATCACTCCAAGAATCAAAGCCTACAATAAATGGAACTTACCAGCTTTAAATAGGCTAGAATGGGTCATTCAGGATGCATGAAAGAGTATTGTTGTTTCATATTTGGATAGACCAAGTCAATTAATCAGGAACCCAGTTTAATCTAAGTCCCTTGTCTTTCATTTGACATGGCACAGGTATCTATAGTAATTGAAGCCAATAGTGTAATAATAATTTGACATATATCAAATTAAAGAAAATCTATTATCTACTTCCTGCCCCTTGTACTTTGGGAGATAGAAATTAGACATCGAATATGGTGTTTTAAGGCATTAGGATATCATATATGCACAATGCATTAAGGCTAACAAAAGTAATCAAGAGCAAATGTCCAGTGTCTTAACACGACTGGGAACAACTGCCCAGTGCATATTAGTCCCTCAAGATGAATATATCTCACATACATTTCTTTGTACCTAGCAATTGCAAATTTGATGACAAGCTTAAGCAGCACCTTCAAAACAAGAGCATGGATATAAGACTATATTTCAGTGTCAGGTATGATAAAAAAACAGGAGATCGCAAAATCTATTTCAATACCCAATTAAGTGTATACTGAAAATGAGTTGTCTATACCTTTGTAACCTAGCAAATGGATCAGAACTCTATGATTACTTGTTGACCATCTTATTAAGTGACCTCAAATCCTAGAAAACTGAGAGTAACAAATTGCAAAATCTATGGTTCTAAACTTCTAATCATTTCCTTGTTAGAATCTTGTGTAAAGTATGTTGCAGATAATTTATAAACAAAAGTTCACCAATGCCCACGTTGTGGAACTCCTTTCTACAGGTAAGAAAAGCATTGTTTTTAAAAACCCAAATTCATTCTTTGTTCACACCTCTCCGGTCATAATATGTTGAAGAAATTTGTCCTCAAATTCACGGCAAAGCTCCAAAGCCAAAGCCCTTGTTCCTTCAGAACTGGTGACCATCGATTCTCCAAGCCTTACCAACTCATCTTGCACAATTTGCGATTTACCCTGAAGCCTGCAGGAATTTAAAAAAAGTAGTAATAATCTATTTAAGGCCTAATAGAAATGCATGAGATGCAACAAATAAAGATTTAAAAAAAACAGTTTTCTCTAATGCAGCTACGCTATACGATTAATTATACATGAAAAGCATCAACAAGATAATGATAAAGACAACTGGTGCATGTGTAGTAACACAGAAATTTTAATCATGCTTGTTTTTGCTTCATTATATCTCACATATGAAGCAATACCTGCTCTATATGTCAAAAGGAAATACTAACAAGAATCCATTTCCAGATTACTTGAAAAAACTAGTCAAGAAACATTACTGGATTGCTCAATACTTGCTGATGGAGAACTATATAGAAATTCAAGTATAAACCACCCCCCTATGTCCTTAAAGTGAAAGCGCACACACCGATAAAATCCGTTTCAACTTCTCAAGAAGTATGTCTAGCATTCAATCTACAGGTTCTACCACACAGGAATGCCGTTACTTCATCTACGCACTTGCAAGTATTCATCATGGATAAGAAAATATAAAACAAATTCATTTTTTCATGGCCAGTCAGGCTAATTAGTGCAAAATGGTGATGTTTGCATTTGAGCATAAGCATATCCTATTTTCAGTATAGCTATATATTAACAAAGGGATTCTCCTATGTCATGGCAACTATTTAATGCATACCCATAAAACCAAGTGCTAGGGACTCAACACCCGAGAACTCCTGCAACTATGCACATATTCTGTTGACAGACAAAACCTTCTGTAAAGTAATTAATAACCTAATCCGTTCTCAAGATACGGTATTTAGTCTATCCAAAAAAAAGGTCTCTTACACAGTTACACTATGTATGACGAAGACAACCTCAAAAAGACAAAACATAAGAGGATAACTGAAAACCCATGTTAAGAAAAGATGAGTCACAGTAAGAAAATATAGAATGTAAAAGACAGAAACTGAAGTAGCAGATTGATTTACAAAGTTTTTATACTCGGCAAAATTCTCATTCATCGGACCAACTGTTTTTGTAGGAAAAAGTAATTAGTTCAACTTAAATGCTAGTTAAAGAAGCTTTAGGTCATCAGATACAAGTACAGAGCATTCTCTGTAAATATATAAAACAATTATTTGTGTTTTTATTTCATGGTAAAAATAAACAATTTGTAATACACATATATCTTATGTTGGTGGCCGACATCCAATAGAAACTCTATATAGACGTCATAGTATTGTGAAAAGCAGAACCTAATATTGTGCAATTCTTTAATTACGTTATTCCATATTAATAGTCACACAAATTCTCTTAATAGTACACTTTAGCTTGTTTGATTACTAAGACTACATAAATCAGTTCTTGCATTTACAAGGCTGCCAAATTGAAAAACAGCACATGTTTGCAGCATTGATCCTCTGGTTCAGAGTGAAAAGCACAAGGCTCAGGAATTCATCCAATTTATTATTTCCTACTAAAGTACTCCCTAAATCATAAAGAGGAAAATACAGAATTGTGTACACTTGGAAAAGCCCATGAATAGCTGCTCAATCGCACATGACACATGATGCAGGCACAGCCAAGCTCTTTCTCTAAGCCATTCTCCCATTAGGCACTGAACACTTTTATTTCAGTCCTATTCTCTTCTTGGCTGGCCTTAAGTGTTCTCTAGGTAAAATCCATTGATACTAAATCTCTCATACAAGCTGGAGGAAAATTGATGACAGCCTTTGTGGTAACATAAATTGCTTTCATGTTTTAAAGAAGCTGAACTACTACTATTCAGAGTTCATAAGACAAACGCAGTGTGCATAACTAACACACAAGAAGGTATAAAATAAATTGGCTTAATACTGAATGTGAAGAGATAAATGGATATCTTTGCAGTATCCTACGCAGAAATGTTTTGTAGAACAAAAGAACAGGATAGCTGAAAAATTAACCATACCCTGATAAAAGACTTGGAAGCCTGATTTTCATTCGGCTACGAATTTGATGAGCAAGGGTCTCTACCAAGGCCAATCTACCAAGCTTGCTCTGAGGGGCTCCCGTTAATATAGATTTTAAACTTTCAGTTTCAGCTCGCCAAGCAGTTTCTAACGAGTTATCGGATCCCACATTTCCTGACTGTGCTGAAGTGATGGAAACCGACTGACCAATTAGAGCAACCCATGGCATATCTGCTGTACTCCGTGGTCCTTGACCCAAGAGAAGTGCCTGAACAGCAGCAAGGACTTTGGGATCTGAAGATGCTTGGTCTATTTTACTGATGACACCAATGGTTCTTGTTGCTACAGCAAGCAGATTACAACTTGAATATTATAAGAAGCTGAGTATAAAACTGAAAGTAATGTTTGAACCAGCATATAAGAAAGTACAACAGGATGCCAAGATACAGATTGGATAGTAAACCCACATTCTCCATCATATTCCTTTGCAATTCTGAGAGCTTTGGCAGAAGAAACTTCTGGTGCCTGAGCAGCAGGTATTACAACCAGTAGAATTGCATCATTGTGTTGAGCATACTGACTCTGCAAGAATATCGAGTTACAAGGTCTATCTCAACAAAAGAAAAAAAGGTAAATCTAAGGTAAGCATGTGGTGTATCCAAAACAATCAATTTGGCAGTCACTCACCAACGAATCATCAAGATTTCCCTTATCAACTCCAGGCAAATCAACCAATTTCAAGGAAGGAGCTGTAAACCATATGATTAAGAGAAAGAAATAAATGGAGCGTACAACTAGTAAGTAGCAACAAGAAAATAAATAGGAAGAAAGGAGCCATTGCCTACTAGAGATCAGTTAGTAAGAGAAACTTTAGATTGCATTGACAAACAATCCAGCTACAAGTACTACAGATTGAAAGGAAAAATAAAAAGAACAGCTTTCCAGGGGCAATCCAATGGATTCAACAATTAAATAATAAACGAACAGATAGACATCACAATGATCTAGTACCAAGGAAATGGGGACAATGCATAAAAGAAAGACATCAACTTGGAATAATCCTCCACGTGCAAAAATGGGTTTGCATTTCTCATCCTTTAGATGACTCATGACGCAAAAAGTCACGTTCGAGAGCACGTTCAATATAAAGTTGGCGAAGCTAGCAAATTTCAAGGGCCTCAATGTGCCATCATTGTTTTTTTTTAGTTCAGAATATGGAACATGCAAAAGAAACTTTTCTCAAGTATAAGCATTTTTAACTTCTCAAAATCATATCAAGGTTTGTATCGTTCAATAAAATCAGCTTTCCTGGTGGGCTAGGAATACTGCTAACCTACCAGAAGTGCCTATATGTCACACAGCCAAAACTTGGGAACACTGATCTAGTACAATTAGTAAATTTGTATCCCTTATTTAGCACATCTACATAGATTAGCTTACCTCAGATGAGCTCAAGAAGTACCATTTAAAAACTAAAGCTATTTTTGGATCAATTAAATGCTATAATAGCACATTTGTTAACTGGCACAGGAAAGCTGGAGTGCTGGACTTAAGGCTCACCATCAAAAGAAAAAAGGGGAGAAGATAATGACACAGAGAGAAAGTGAGAGAGACAGAGAGAGAGGGAGAGCCTTAAAAATATCACCACACTGAATACCGATACAAACTTCTAAACATAACTGACAACTGAAGCGGCATTACAAGCTTTCCTTGGTATTTTCCTGTCAATCATTTAATTTCTGCTACTTTCTCACTTTTTTACGAACTTGTCCATATTAACTTCCAAAACCCATAACTAATTACAGAATCATACAAATCATCGACCCAATGTTGCAAACATTTTCATCCTTCTGCAATTCAGTACGATGTTGGGTCCCTTCCATGTACAAACTCTACAAGTTTGACATACTAAGCTTTCTCCTATATTGGAGAAGTCCCATCCATGTCAAGACATTAAAAGACCATACAGAGTGATACACTTATCATCAATTATTAACCACAATGGCATGTAATTAAGTAAATCAATTTAGTCCTACACTTAACAAGGTTAATACGTCTATCTTCTACAAATTGATCATAAAACCAATCATCAAAGAGATGCTGACAAAATGAACGCCATATGTTGAACAATAGACAACTCTTCAAATGCTTGGTTACTCTTGGAAATGAATATATCAAGACTCACCTGTACTTGTTTTAAGCTTCAAAAATATCTCATCCCGACTCTTGCTTGAAATTTTACTAAGCCTGTCCTGTAATGAGTGCCGCAGAGCACCTTTGGTTGGAGAAAGATCAGTGTTCAATTTCAATGTCATTAGAATGAAAATAGCATCTGGAGTATATGTGTATAGCCCCTTTGCTATATGTGTGTATATATGTTAAATGGCCTTAAGCATAACATGAGGACTCACTTGCAGACACGGGCTGAGATTTACTATCAATCTGCAATACAATTGATTTGCTGCTCAAGTTTTCATCCCTCTTTAAGTCGATGCATATGGGCGCACGAGTCGCACCACCTTCACCAGTTGGCTGCCCAAATAAAGGTCAGGCTTAAAGGTGAGAATTAGTAAATTTATACTCACAATTCCACATCCCCACATCATGGAAAAATAAGAATACTCTAGTGACATCTGTAGTGTGCACTTGCTAAATGATGGATACAGACAACCTGTATGGCCATATCTCTTGGTTGTTAATTTAATGACTTCCGTTGTTATCATGATGAATTTGTAAACATATAAACATGTTACTGAGGTGCAGACTGGAGAATGAATAATAATGAATCTCTTACCAAAGCCGGATGTCCAATCAAACTGTTCAAAACTGCTGATTTGCCTGCACCCTGAAAAATTGTTGGCCCATGATTAGAACTAGCTACCACATCCTGACTGAATGAAGAAGTCCATCGACAAAGATCCAAGATAGAATACAAAAAAGCAGTAAAACTCATTGAATCATACAATACAATTAAGTGCAAAAGATGCTGTTAGAATGAAGTGCAAAAACCAAAGTAAGTAGAACTTGACTTGTCTTTAGGCCACTAAATGAGGCTTGAAGTTGATTGTGAATGGAAGATCTGATTTTTCTTGCCATCGGTTTTCATGTTAGCAATTAAGATTAGTGTTCAGAAACCACAAGAACTAGGTGTTCAGGCAAGGGGTAATGTTTTAAGAGACACAAAAAGAAGTGTCATCACACCCAAATGAGATGAAAATACGAAGAAGGGAAACTCTAAACCTGACAGTTAAAAGGCGATGAGAATACATGGGATGCAACATCAAAGCACAATATTCTTTTCATGACATGAGAAAATCAGGAAATGCAGTGATAATACCAACATCTAGTACAAGAACATAACTAAACGCAACAGTAGTGTGGTGCATAATACAATGGCAGCCAGATCTTGCAATTTCCAGAAGAGAAATTATGACCATTGACTAGGCTTACTAAAGAGGATCAAAGCTTGGGACTTATGCTGCATCATCAAAGATTACAGCAACAAACTCCAAACGAAATAAATCCAGAAACTAATAACTTTTCATCCTCTATTTGTCCCATAAATGATAAAACCATACAAAGACTACCTCCCGTATCTAATAGCATTTCACCAGCAGCAACTTCTGTATAGCATAATAGGAAAAATAAACTACACAGAAAAAGTAACATTTCGCCAGTAGCAACTTCTTTATAGCCTTATAGTTAAAATAAACTACACAAGCAAAGTATGACGTGCAGTTTAAACTAAATCAATCCCATCATCAAGCTAAAAAAAAGCTGCCGGACAGCTGCAGCTAAAGAACACTTTGACTGTAGTTTGACTGTCTTATCAGAGTTGTTTCTTTCTTTCCATGTGTTTTTGGCTTACAAGATTGAGTGCTTCAGCAGCGCCAGACAGCGGTCAATTCAGACCATCCATCACACACAAATAACTGTATTATTCATGTGTCAGAAATCTCAAATCTCAATAATGTTTGTACATCCCATACATTGTGAGGGTCATACATGATCACCTGATGCCTCAACTTCACGAAGACGATGTTGTTATATAAAAAAAATAAAAGATCTAGTCCATCATATCCTTGTTGATAGAATACTCAGGAGCACCTGCTGCTAACAATTATTATAAGCCATGATTTGGGAAACCTAAGTGTCATAATTTTAGCTACAAAAGAAGATCCCTAGCAGTTGACAAGCAGATCTTCAGTATAATTGAAATTCATACTATATCAACATATTTGGCAGGCAGATACATGTGATTCTGCTGCGATTGATAACGTCTGAACAACAGATATGCAACAAACGAAGTCATGGATCAAAAACAGTTCATGAAGCCAAGATGATATGTAGAGATCCAGTAACAAAATCAAGCAAACAAGTAGTGTTGATTTAATCAAAAATCACATCATCAAGTAAAAAGGAACTTACGGTATTGCCAAGAGCAACAACATTAAGAAATGTGGCAGGGCGTCTTGAAGAGTCTGGGGAGTTTTCGTCAACATCTTCATCGTTAAGCAGAGCCGCAGCCTGCCGCATCGAATCGGCAAGCTGAGCCAATTCTTCAATCGCCTCCATTTCTGATGACTAAAAAAACAGATGGAAGCAAATCAAATCAAATCAAATCACAGATCGAGTAATGGATGAAGAGAGAATCTAGTAGAGAGAAGTTGAAATCAGCAGTTTTGGATCGAGATTTCTAGGGTTCTATCTATAATAAGTGTGAGATTTGAATATTTTTGAAATTTGTTTTGTTGGTGGTGATAGATAGAAAGATAGATAGATGGAGAGGAGTAAAAGGAATCATGTAGAAACAAATTAAACCCAAAATGCAATCCCTCACCGCAATGGAAGGTCACTCTGACTGCGACTTGAGTTTCAGTTAATGGTAAAAATTAAATTAGACTTGGGCTATGTTTGGATGGACTAGCTTATAAGCTAGCTGGTAGCTGATAAGCTAGCTGATA
>LUCG01220039.1:0-20879 GCA_001633085.1 Carthamus tinctorius
TTTAGGGACCAAATCCGTAATTTTTGTCATACCTTAAGGACCAAATCCGTAATTTACTCTAATTTATAATATGGGATGCTTCCCAACAACAAACCCATCCATTCCATATTCTCATTTGAGGATGCCACTTCCTGCTTTTGGGAATAGTGATGGTAAAACCAAACCAAACCAAATCGAATAGAACCGATAAAAACCGAAATCGAACCACCCTCGAATCGGTTTTCGGTTCGAACCGCTCCAAATCGATTTCAGGCCCAAAAGTCGGGACCGGTTTTGGTTTTTAGAGATTTTCCCGGGCCGAACTGGTTTCCAAACCGGTTTCAGCTCGAACTGAAAATTTTCAAAATTATATATAAATTTATGTATTGTGTGACTTGTAACATTATAACTTATGTATTAGAATTTATGTACTGTGTAACTTGTAACATTGTAACTTAAAATTATATATAAACTTTAAATTTTAGTGATATATATAAATAAAATGTATGTGTATTTTAGTGATCCAATCCACTTTTGACTTTTTAATTTTTAGATTTTAGTAATTAATTAGTTATTACTTATTAGTATAATAGTATACACAAAAGAATCAAACAAAGATTTTNATCAAAATATTGAAAAAAATACCTGAACCGAACCCAAATCGGTTTTGGGCCTGGTCTGAACCGGTTTCTCTGAACCGGTTTTACATGTAGGTTAACCGGTCCCTATAATATGGTGTGAAACCCAAACCGAACCGAACCGGTTCAGGGTTAAACCGGTTTGGAAGGGTACTGTTCCGAACCGGTTTGGTCACCGGCCCGACCCGCAACCGAATTTTGGCGACCACTATTTGGGAAGAACTCATAATCTTCTTCCCTTAGGGTAGTTTTCTTTCTTTCATCTCATTTAGAGGTGATGAGAGTTACAACACCATTCTAAGGCATCCCCTTACCTTCGATTTCAAGCAAGAAACAAACTCCATCTTCCTTTTCATAGTTGTTTACTTTGGTTCTGAGTTAACACTTGGTAATTGCAATATCATAATAAGTATTTTAATTCCAAGTATCATATTTAGTTAGTTTTTTTTTTATATTAGTGTCAACTTAGTTGGATGGACTCATATCCAATGGATATCTAATCATCAATTGAAATGGAAAAATCCAACATCTAAATAGATAATTTGCTTGACCCGGTTAGAAAAATCCAATATCTATGATAACTGAATTGGTTCGGTTCTCTTACATCCATTGCAAACAACCTAGTAATAAGAGTAGATATGAGTATTATTGATTTCAAGTATCTCTCAAGATGTCTTCCAGTGTTGTGGCGGATTGGTTATCGCTCAGGGAGTTCATAGCGCCCTAACCGAGTTTCGAGCCTTCCCGTGCGTATGCCTGGAGCATTTAAGTGGGGGCTAAACATTGCCGGGGATTAGTCGGGCTTTGGCCCGGACACCCTTTAAAAAAAGTATCTCTCAAGATTTCATTTACAGTATTTAAGAAAAATATGCTTTACTCTATGATGAATATCAATTTTGGAGTGGAGGCACATGATCGTGGTTTATGATTGTGGTGATGCGTGATGGTGGTTGTCATGGTGGGGGATCATGAAAAACAAAGATGATGAAGAAAAAAGAATATTGTAAATTAGTAAACTATGATGAAGAAGCATTTTTTCAAGTAAAAATTAAATCTATAAACCTTATGGATTTCATGTAGAAGAGAATCAACGAAAAACATGAATAATAATACATATTAATACATTTAAAAATTAAACAATTTATGATATTAGAAAGCTTTTACTACACTTAAATAGTTAAACCAAATATAAGTTCTTTTTCTAAAAACATACATTAGGCGAAAACATTGACACAACTCAAAAAATAAATTAAAAGGAAAAATGAAATTTAACAATAATGGAATAAAAAGAATTAATATGTTTCTCCTTAATTAAAATCATTTAAATAGCAAATGATGATCAGTTTAGTTAGTCTGATGCATGGGTTATAGTTCCTATATGGTGAAGGTCAGGAGTTCAACTCCTACTGGAGTCCATTGTGGTGGATTTTACCTGAACGGATGTCGGGTTCGAATTTCAGCTGATGCCTTGAAGCCCTTTAAATGGAAATTGTGGCTAGGCTGGAGGTGATTATTCTCCTTGAAGAGGTTTCGAACTTGGGTCATCATGACTTGGCGTCATGGTGACACGATGATACTCCGCTGCACCAACATGCCGTTCAGAAAAAGAAAGAAAGAGAGATATCAGTTTTAATCTATCTTTATATGTTTATGAGTTTATATATATCTTTGTCTCTATTTTCATCGTCATATCTTTTAGACGATAACATACCTATCTTACGATAAGTTTTATAATTTTAGGCTTTTAGCTACTTCAAATCATAAAAGAAGATAATTTTAGTTAGGTTCTATAAAAGTTGATTCATGTTGATTTTATTTTATTATTAACATCTTTTAATGAAACTTTTTTTAAAGCTAATTATAAAGCAAATGAGTCATAAGGGATTCATATAAACATAATATATAAAATCATTGTTTTAGTAACCTCCAAATCAAATCATTGTTTTAGTAATAAATTTTTATAATTATATTTGTTGATTTTTTATTACAAAAATATATAAAAATATCGAAGAGTGAATACACCCGGTCACAATCAATCCTAGAAGAATCTCTAATATTCATTTAAAATATGAATGAAATTTTAAAATCATTAAAAATATATTTATAAGTAACATATTCTTTATTTTTAAAGATTACAATTTTAATTAAATTATTAAGATAATCTAATACATTTCTTCAAAAAAAAAAAGATAATCTAATACATTACTATTTTTCTTTCTAATCTTTAAATTTAAAGTTTCATGTTAGAAATATAAAAATACGTGTCTCTCATGATAATTATTTTTAAAGAGTTCTACAAGTATGAAATTTCACACCATCTCTCATACTTTTTTGATTGTAATAACATGTTTTAGAGCATCTCTAAGAACAAAATCATACCTTTAATATTTATTTTGAAGAATTTGCAAAAAATGCTTTAATATATTACAACTAAAACCTAATTTAAATCAAACTCGTTTGTTTATGGCTTAGCCATCTACTAAATAAACCTCGATGTTATTGTTTTTATTTTAACTAAAAAGATATAAATGACACAAATTATGTCTAGCTCAATTGGTTTTCCTAAAGGCGGTAATATTTTTGGGGCTGCGGATGGGATCCCAGTCTACCTAGATTCGATCCCATAGACTGAACTCCCCCCTGTGCCTAGTCAAAGACTGTGGTTGGACTCTAGATCCAGCATAAGCTGGGTCGAGACAACGACGGATTAGCGGACTGTCCGTGGATACCCAATACCACTTGGGAGGCGTACGTATGTGTGTGTGTTTGTGGTAGTCGTTCGTTGGTTCGATGCCTCTAAGGCTTCCAGAAAAAAGAAGATACAAATGACAACCCAATAAATTATTTAACATTTTAACTTTATTTATTTATAACCTTTGTGGTTTTGGTTTTAATTGGTTTTCTTCCGATTCAAAAAAAGAAATTTAAAACTTAATTTAATGATAATTTTGTTGCCAAAATACAGAGTTGTGAGGAGTACTATATTTGGTAAAATATGATAATTGCACCAAACTTGTTCCATCATGGGGCGCACACTACCGTGCCACATGGCACCAATTAGATTGATCCTATGGCGGGGATGCAGGAAACAAACTACTATCCTCTACATCGCATCTACACTCACTTACCAAATATAAACCGTTAGATCACACCCAACGGTCAAGATCAAACAACGTGGCTTGCCTATCGTCTCCACTCTTTCTCTTTTTGCTTTTAAGTAAATAAATTGCAATGATGAGTGTGAAGGGGCATCCGCGATGGCTACGCAACTTCAGCCCCTCAACTTTGCATTCTTCTTCAATTGGTCCCTGTAGCATAAGTTTGAAACCAAACAGATAGATATAGTGGATTTGTAAGCCTTCAATGAGGTTTCATGTCACCATAAAATTGTTTTGGCATTACCAGTATTATTACTTTGTTTTGTTATGTACGATGGTGCCATCATTTAAAATGTTTATGTGAAACATTTGACAGAAAATTGAAACTCACATAAATTAAAAATAAGAAAGTATGTGCCAGATAAACAAATAAAGACATCCATTTACTAAAAAGGACAAAAAATAACAAACAGACTTTTAACTAAAGTTATTTGGTGATCAAAACATACAAATGCAAGCTTGTAATGGCCAAAAGCAGAAAAAGGCTTCAAAAGAGAAGAAAAAAAAACTAAGAGAAGGGAAACTCGAACATCACAAAAGGTATAACATAAGTTGTAAAATACCAGTCATATTTGTTATATGTATATATTTCAAATAAGAAAAATTCGTGTTCAATCATGTTGTTATATTTTACAAAAAATAATTATGAGTTTTGTAACAATCTACATGTGAGAGTTGTTAAATATACAAAAATCAATCGATAACAATGATTATTTTACATAGTGTTTAGTATGAATAGCCCCAAATTAAAAGTACGATGATCGCTTTGAAACTTTTTATAGTCACGCACAGCCGCCATGGTGTGCCACGACATAAGATTTGTGTCTTATGTCACGTTAGGCCCATGACACATCATGGTCTAATGTGTAGTTTTTCTAATGTGGTATTTGATTTCTATTTATGTTTTTAATGTCTTATTTGCTAAATTTTAATATATATTCTAATTAATTTGCTTATTACCGTAGACTCATTGGGTAATAGTAGAAAATATATGCTTTTATATATAATTTCATATATGAATTAGAAATTTGACATCATAAATTACGTCCTGAAAAACGTCATGACTTTATCATGAGTTCTAAGGCTTAAGACTTGACTTCGTTGCAATACTACGATTCATGCCATTTAAAAACTTGTTTTTTTTAATTATATTTTGGTGGCTTTCTTGTATATTATCTTTGTAACAAGAAATAAGGGGGTTAATTTGAGATAATTCAAATTAGGAGGACAGAATTGGACAGAAAGACAATAAACGGAGGGTGAAAAAAAGTCGGAAATACCAGAAAGGAAAGTATTGTCAAACTCGCAACAGCTGGCTGCCTGTAAATGTGATCTATCAATCAAACACTCAACACGTTACCCTCCACACAGCCCCCCATTCCCCAACACCACCACCATGAAAATATGTCTCTCTTCTCTCTCCACCACCATTCCTCCTCCACTTCTTCTTCTCCGTCACCGGCGGTCAATTTTTTTTCAACCATTCAAGGTCCGAGCTTCATCTTCTCCGGCGAATTCCTCCACCAATCATCAAGTTGTTGTTACCAGAGAACGTGGCAAAAACGATAAGCTCATCACCGCTCTTGTAATTTTCTGTTAATTTCCTTTTATTTTCGCTTAATTTATGCATTTTAGTTTGTTAAATTGTAGGTTGTTAATTAATTTGTTATTGTTGTTGTTATCTTTGATTTACATGTACTGATGCATACATTGTTAAAGATATGTATATTTTAGATAGGTGTTTGCCAAATGTGAGATTGAACATGTTAATTTTCTAAACTTGGGGGGAGGAGGTATGGAAATACTATACCAGTTCCACAATTGGAGTCCAATCCTTTTTTTTTTCTTCAGAAAAATTCCCTTAAATTATTCTCAAGTCAGGGCCAACAGTTCATATATTATTGATCTTTGTCAATCGTGGAAAGTGGACTCTACCAGTTAGAAGTCAAGCTAGAATTTTGGCAAGATGATAATTTAAAGTTTTACTTTTAGAGGTTAATGAATGAAGAGATATTGACTGGTATTTCATACGTGTTTTTCTTTTTTAAGGTAAGTTAGGGTGCGTTTGGTTGTGGAAAACTGTTTTGGTTTTCTTAGAAAACGTTTTGGGTAAATGGAGTTGAGTTTTCAATTTCAATTTTCTATGAAAAAATTCTAGAAAACGTATTTGGTTGGAATGGTGGAGCTTTCATTTCCCATTTCAGAAAATTAAAAAACAAGTTTAGAAAATTTTGGAAAACTACTAAAATCATTTTTCTAATTTTTCTAATTTACATAGAAGTTAGAAAACAGAAAATTTTCATTTTCTTTGGAAAACCTTTGAAAACTGAATGACTCAAACGCCTTTCTAAATTTTCATTTTCCTTGGAAAACTAGAAATTTTGCACAACCAAACGCACCCTTAATTTTCTGTCTTATGGAATTTCCAAAGGTCATGTCTGTTGTCACATTGAATTAGGCATAACACTAAAGTACTCCCACCTATATTTATAATTTATTGGTTAAAGGACAGGAGACCATGGACTGCTGCATGAGTAAAACTATGTTGGTCACTTAGTTGTACATTAGAGTATTATTTATATCATAATTACAACTTCGATGCAATGAACTAGGGCTACGGGGTTGTTATGCAGTAGTCCATGCTCACGCTGGTGCTTATTTTGATGTGCTTTCATTCTTCTGCAAAATAAGTCATTTTGTGAGTTGAAAGTGTAATAGTGTCTATGGAGGTTGTCATTTATGCTATTTACTAGGATTCTTAGTGTTCTTTTATCTTCACCACCATTTGTATTTCGATCTATTAGCACCTAATGATGAAGAACTTGCTATCTTTTAACATGCACAACTATAGAAACCTTTGCAGAACATATAGGACCACAGGAGTGTGAACAAGGACGAAAATGCCAATGTAGAACCTTTGAAGTTATTGTTTTAGATTATATAAACTTTTGGACATTGTATCCATTTTTTTTTGTGATAGGCAAAACATGGGATCAACAGTTTGGAGCTTCCTCTAATTCAGCATAGACAGCTGCCCGATTCAGAGAAACTTACTTCCCTATTGAGTGGTAAGTTCAAACTCCTTGTGGTGCAGCTTGTCTGCTTTATTATTAGAGCAATATTTTCTGGCTAGATAAGTACACTTGATCTTCTACTCCTTCATTCTTCCTTCTATTTGAGTTGGACCATTTTAACTTTTCCTTCTTCTATAGTCAATATATGGTGATGCTTATAGTGTGCATATTGTGGCACTAACAAGATATCTAGCACATGAAACAGTTTTTTCAGACTCGTAACTTGGCTTTGAAAGTTCATCTTTTTTTATTGCAAGTCTACTACTTTGTTGGTCCTACATGTTTTGCTGATCAATTTTATAGAAATAAGCATCCCATTGAGGATTGTATTAGCAGAAAGTAGATCTGATCTTCTCATTAGCTTGCTAATGGTGTTCATTTCTTTTCTTTCTGCTATCTTCCGTAGCAGCCACTAGTTTTGATTGGATCATCATAACTTCACCCGAGGCAGCTGTGGTTTTTCTTCAAGCTTGGAAGTAAGTTCTGAAATTGCCTATCTATCATCTCGACTTGCAGTTGTTCCATGGATTTTTTCCTCCGTTTAGTTTGTATTCATTGCTTTTTCAGGTGCTGAATTTACATAAGATTGCACACATTACCAAGAAGATTCATGACTTCCAATGAACCTTGCTCATATTTTTTTTGGTTCATGCTTTTTCACTCTATCCCAATATATATTTAGTTGCTCAACTATAAACAGAAAAATGACGTAAGCTCCGTCTGTTGTTCATATCTGTGTCAGATGATTTTCTACTCAAACTGATTGCTTAATAGTAGTTTTACGTGAAATTAGTTTAGTGTGATGGGGACATGCAAACTTCAATGGTATTGTTTGTTCAGATTTATTAAGTGGCCAGAGGGCAACCTTTACCAAGTTTTATGGCATGTGTTGCTATAGGTTGCATACTAGTGACTGCCACAACATAGTTGCATAAGTTGTGGAAAGAACTTTGAATCCCCAACTCCTGTAAAAGCTTCAGCTAGTTGATAGAGTGTGCTCAGATGTTTCGAGCTTCAACAACCAGAAATAGTTAGATATTGTTCAAGATGGTTAGGGCGCATATGAGGACCAAGAGTTGCTTCATAGAGGATACTGATGCGATCATCTTTCTCATTAAAATGAGGGTGAGGGAAGAACAAAATTGCAGGTTCTACAAGCCAACGCTTGATATAACAAGCTTGGTGGATGGTTGATGTTGAACCTAGAAGTAGAAGAGATGTGCTAAATTCCAAGTTCTAGATTACCATCATATAGCATTTGCAATTTCACATGCTGCATATTATCTATCGTGGTAATAAATAGGCTCCATGTATAAGTTATCCCATGAAAAGAAAAGATCGTGGGGCAGTTGGGCGATTAGATGCATTTATAAGGATTGATGGAGATAATGAGGTTATTCATCATGGGCTCTCCACTTGTCAAATAAAGCTTGAAATGTAGTCTAGGCATGTGATTTGATGGTCTTTTTGGGGGCTTTGTGGTAACATGTTACTGATTTCGTGACATCTGGTTTAGGGGCTGTTTACTTACACGCTTACCCTGTAAGCGCTTACCGTAAGATTTGACACTATAAATTTGTTTATCGTGTAAAATTGTGATCTATCAAAAGGTGTCGTGTGCAATAATTACCGGTAAACGCTTACCGGTATGAGACTAAGCCTGGCCACAGGATGCTAACGTCTGGACTTGAACCCGGGTGGATGGGATATTCCACCACATCCCCTAGGTCTTTTGCCAGTATACCGCGTAAGAGTCTTCACCATCACTTACCAGGTACGACTCTTGATCCTTGTCTTTCCTCTTACTGGGTAAGATTCTCGGTCATGTTTATGTTCGTACAGTAAGGTAATGTAACCAGTAAGCCCTTACCAAGGTAAGGGTTTACTAAACGGCCCCTTAGTTTTGTGTTTGGCTCACCATTTCAATATTTTACTTGTATACTAGTGAGTAGTGATTATGAGTTTTGTCCCGGCATTAGTTCCATTGTCATCTTATTTATCACCACAATATATGGTAATAAACATAATAGGAAGATCTGAAGGAAAAAAGTACGAGGAATGATTTGCTAAAGAATAAACAGGCTCGAACATGCGTATCAATATGGATGCTCACACAATATATATNAAGAATAAGTAAAAGATGCTTGATAGTACATGACAATGATTTGCTAAAGGATAAACATGCATGAACATGTGCATCAACAAGGATGCTCACACACAAAAGAGACAAGGATACGGAAATGGAAATAAGTAACGATACATGAAAAGGATATGGCATGATTTGCTTCAGGATAAACATGCATGAACATGTGTATCAAGTATTAACAAGGATGCTCACATGCAAGAGAGAGAGAGAGAGAGAGAGAGAGNGTAAGCAAAATGAGTACCACGGTCTAAATGATCTAAGCTTCGTCATAAAATTAAATCGTAGATGTATACTGCATGTTACGGGTTGGATCATTGAATCAAATATGGCTGAGCTTCTTCGTTCCTTTTATAGTAATTACTAGGAGCTCGTAGGGTCCCACTGTTGCTCCTCCCTCGAGATAAATTTATATTTCAAACAACCTCACGCACAACTTTCTTTTTTATTTTCCAGCCATTTCAAAAGAAGACTGGAAGTACATGAAATATACGCCCTCTTTCCTAACGCTTCTAGGACAAAATGCAACCTGGTTCATGTGTATTGGTGGTGGAAGGGCTTCATAGATTAGTTAAGCTACATGGCATGCATTATTCTAGAAAGGAATATGTTAAGCTCTTCATATATTTGATCTAAGCAAGTTTTTTTGCTATGAACTGGATGGCTTGAAAGGGGTTGCCATTTGAACACTTCTAGTCACTAACCAGTTACTCTCATTTCATCTACAATTTTAGTGCTGCTGGGACCCCAAGTGTCAAGGTAGCTGTGGTTGGAACTGGTACAGCAAGCATATTTGACGAAGCTACATCTTCATCTAAGCACTTAATTGAAGTTGCCTTTACTCCATCAAAAGGTATTTGTACATGCCTTTCAATTAAAAGTAAAAGAGTTTTTATTAGTATAGGTATCCTACGCTGTGTTTTGAGGTAGCTGGCCAACTATATAGATTAAAAGGTGTATCCAAACAGCTGTAGAGGAGAATCTTTAGCTTTGTGCTCTTCCTTGCAGCAACCGGCAAGGTTCTTGCTTCAGAGCTGCCGAAGCATGAGAGTGAAAGATGCACTGTTTTGTATCCTGCCTCTGCAAAAGCTAGTGATGATATAGGTAAGTGCTTCAGTTCCTTTAACTTTTTATTCCTGTTCTCTCTTTTTCGTTTGTTTTAAGAATCCACTTTGAAAGTTTGTTCCATAAGATTTCATCTTCATCGTTGTTTAAAACATTGGTACGTGGCATTTTCATATTCATGTGGTAGAAAATGACATAAACAAACTACATGGAAGTTAAAAAGAACTGGCCTTCTCTTTATTAATGATCTGATTATTCCTATAAATTTTGAAGCTAAACATAGAGACACATTATTTAAGTCAATTTTTGTATCCAAACCTCATGGTTAAGCATTCAAAGGAGTATAGTTGGGGAAAGGAATATCTATCTATTACCTTAGTAGGTAGTAACATTTGCAATATACGTATCATTTCTATCTGTTACATTGTGTATAGGTCGAGGTAAATATATTGCTAATATGTGAACATTGTTATAATTTAAAAGCAACTTACATATATTTATTTTCCCGTGGATTGGTTTGTTTTAGTTACACACAAAATCCCTTTATGGGGAAGTGCTCAACCCAAGTACCTTGCAAGTAAGATGGTTGCAAGGCAGCTGAAAAAATGTCTCTTTGGAGTTGCTCTTCCAAAGTTAGAGTTTCTTATCGACCTTCACAATTTCCAGCTTTGCGACATACTTGCCATGCCATAGGGGTGATCCTAATACTCTGGAGCCATTAAACTTTCACAACTACGAGCTGTATGTCTTAGTCATATTTGCTACAATATGCTACTCATGCATGTGCTTTTCTGTTTTCTATGTAAGGGCATGGTGACAATCCTTTTTGGTTAGAGGAGGTCAAACAGTAAACAACTACAATTGATTTATTAATTTAAAAATAATTAGTTTGTTCATGTCTTAGTGTAGGAGGATGCTAGTTTTGGTGGTTAATGGCTGTATTTTTCCTTTGATGTCGTATAATCTGTAATGCAAGTCTATCCAATAGTTGGGTGTTGTAAATATTAGCAGATGAAACTTTTTTCCATAAAGGATAAGAAGCTAACCGTGCCATTTAAGCTGTGTCATGCACTTGAACAATAACACCATAACTATTAAAATTCGCGTTCCTAGTTTTTTGCGCTAAATGATGAAATGTTATACCTATCACCTGGAGAGTTTGTGATAGAATAATTTGGTATTAGATATTGCATTCATAAATTGTTTGGATTTCTTCAAGAAGTTTTGCCAGGTAGCTATTTTTGGTCACACTGCTGATCTTGATTAGATTGTGGAAGAACTTCATGAAATGAATTAAGGAAGAGAATTTCTTGTCTTGGCAATAGTTGTTCAAAACTACTCTTTTGGTAAGCACACTGCACACACTGTGTCTTGATATGTGATCAAACAACTGGAGTACCTTGTTTTACCTTTTTATATGTTGTTTTGTTAGAGTCGCTTACTGATATAATATACTTACTATACTTCTCCTTTTTAAAGTTGTACTAAAAGCATACCATGGCTTCTGTATTTCAGAAGAGGGCCTTTCTAAGCGTGGATTTCAAATCACAAGATTGAATACTTACACAACGGTAAATATTTTTATTCTGACAATGTTGGTTTAGCAGTTCTTCTAGTTGGGAGCCCCTCATTCACATTAATATCATGGGCGTAAGGCCACTTGTAACATATCAAAGGCATTTCACCCATCAAAGTTTTTGAAATTCAAGCACATATTTGATATGTCAATTTGCTTGTTATATGTTGACTCCCAGTATTACAAGATTTTCTGTATGGTTTGCTTATTATGTTGAACTTTCTCAAGTTTTATCAATTAGGCCATTCATATTTTCACGGTTATATTGGGGGTGGCAATTTCGTACCAAACTAAACCAACCAACACAGTCCAATTAAACTGGTACCAATTACAATTGGTTGGTAGTACCGTACCTAGTATGCAAACTTGGTTGATATCCTGTAATGGAAGTTGCAAACCGTGGTACCTACTTCAATGGTTTATTAGTTTTTGAATTTTTTTTGTTTTGAAGATTAAACTTTGTAACTTTAACTGTTTTGTTTGAACAATTAAATGTTTGCAAGTTTTATTCCTTGCAATTAAAGATCCTGCAACATCACATGTGTTACCTGAAAACTTGACTAGTCACTCAAAATATAAAAATAATGGCAAGTTTTCATATATGTAACTTGAAGTTGGTACAAAATGGTACCAATGTGTACCAACTGAAAAAAGTTGGTACTAGTTAAGTTGGTACCAAGTACAGTTGGTTGGCATACAATATAAAATTTTGTGTACCAATTGTACATGCTATTGCAGAAAAATACTTGGTACTGTACCAAGTCCACCCCTAGTTATATATATGGTTGAAATTTTCTTTTAACTGACCACAACAATTTACATCTATTAACATAATATGCTTCAACTCAGTAAAACAGCTTGGATGAAGCAAGGTGTTTACATAGAGTCTTCATGAAATAAGGGTGAAACCTGTTAAAATTGTCTAATGTTAACGTTTTTGGCTTTCCAGAGCTTTGTTTTTGCAATTCGGTTGTGCTTATGCACTAATGATCCCATGAGCTTAAAAGCTCATATGTTATGGGATATCTGTAAACCAGAATCATATGTTTTCATGCTTAAATTTTTTGCTTCTAGTATTGCACACTATGATGGCATATTATTTTAATTTATATTGCATCCAATTTTGCACATTATTAACTATTTCATGTAGTTCTGATTTTACTATGTGCTTTAGGAATCTGTCCAACATGTGGACCAAATGATTCTCCAGCAAGCACTGTCTGCTTCTGTAGTTGCTGTTGCATCGCCTTCTGCAATTAGGTAATGTGTTTGCTTTTGTTTCTGATGCCAATTACCAAGTTCTCTTGACATGCGTCTTTGTGTTGTACAAAATTGCATTTCAGCTTATAATATATCTTCTTTAATTCAGTTCACTACATGTTCAAAACAATAATAGCATAAACAAAGGGACCTTTTTCCTTGCCATTCCATAATTCCTAGAACTTGCTTTGTAGTTTCTGTATCCGGTTTGTGTCTTTTGTGTACGTGCAATGTTTTGGGTTCCTTGAGCTTCGGTCTCCTTATGATGACTAGAGGTTTATAGTTCATGCCTTTTAACAATAAGTACTGTTAGCTTGGCAAAATCCACTACTATTTTCATCAACCTACACCTTGCCTGCTTGCTTTATTGGAGCATACAATTTTTGTTCTAATTGTTTATGCCATTTTAAGTATCTGTCATGTTTTGGACGAGAATTACGCCCTAAATTTGTTAATATTATCTTGTCATAGTGCTTGGGTCAATCTTCTACCTGAACAAGAGAACTGGAGTGGTTCTGTTGCATGCATCGGTGAGACCACTGCTTCAGCTGCCAGAAAATTGGGATTCAAAAGTGTATACTACCCATCCAGCCCCTCTCTTCAGGGGTAATAATTTCCATCTCCTATGATTTTGGGGACTGTACTTGTGCTACCGTAGTATTATTAGAGCTGCAGTTTACTCTTTGGTACACACCTTTGTGTTTGACAGATGGGTTGACAGCATTCTTGATGCTTTACGCATCCATAATCAATTCTTGAAGGTCTAAGACCAACATTTGGGGCATCTTGTTTTCCAGGTAAGTTGGTATTACAATTGTACACATATGCAAACATTTTTTATTGGAAACATTCTTGGAGGCCAATGAGGATGACCCTGATAATATATTTAGGGAGTGAACTTTTTAGAAGTTCATTGAGGCCATCTAACTCTAGTTTTTCTGTGCATGTCCCATTTCCACTGATGTTGAGATTTTTTTTCACTACCATATAAAAGATATACACAAGCTTTAGCTGTGATTATGGTAGTGGGCTACCATCAACATCCAAATGAAGCCAGTGCAACAGATTGTAAAATTCTTAATCCTTCTCGACACCTCTGGATTCATCAATTTTAATGATGACTGCAATATTAGTAAAAGTAAGAACCAGAAATAATTTTTTGTCACCAAGTGGAGACCTAACTAGGTTATAGCAGGTCTAGGCCCAGTCACAGAGCATCACTCTAACCAAACAAAGCTGATTGGTCAATATAACAACAGCAATTGCCTTTATGTCTCATGTGCCGAGGGTAACTAACAGAAGCACCAGCTTTCTTGAAATTCACTAGTTACCAATGATAGCTTCACGATGATTTTGGATATGTTAAAATTTGTAAGATTTAATCCAATGTATTGAAATAACAAGCCAACATTTTAAGGTTTAGATAGCAGCAGGGGCAGTGGAGATGGAGAATCATTGGCTGATTGATTGCCACTGCGGCACTGCCACTCCACCCAAAAATATTGATGAGATTTTAAAACTGAGCTAATCCTGAATGCAGCAGCAATTCCCTATGGTTTCTGCAGTGATGAACTGGGGTGATGTTTTGAGGGAAGAGGGCTGGCTGGTTTGCGAGAAGAGGAAAAGAAAATTTAGTGATAATCAAAATGATAGTATTAGGAATTGATTTTGAAGTAGTGTAGACAGATTGTACCTTATGCATTCGTACCTGTATCCCAACAAATTCACTACTTTAAATCATTAATGATAAGTTTATGTGGCCAAGGGGGGTATAGTTATTTATAGAAAAGGGTAGACGCCACCCTCTGAAGCGCCCTCACTGCACCTGTCCCACGGCCATTTTAGGAGAGGTAAATTATGCGTACATCCCATTGGTAGAAGGGTGGTACCCAGGATCGAATCCAGGATCTGACTTTTGCATACGCCTACCCCATACTGCTGGGACATATTAGTGGGGACGAACATAGAGTCATTTGTGTATTGGTCGCTGGTAGCTTTTGGCCAAAAATGGGGTATTTGATACTAAATAAGAGTTGAATGGCTTCAATGCACTTCTACAAACTCCTTGGCCAACCGGAAACATAGTAAAGTTTTCCTATTCCCTACATGATCATTGTCCCTTTCTTTTTAGTTTCTTGTTTCCAATTATGAGTACCCTCTTTCCTTGCAAGATTATGAGACCTGATGCACATCATTTAGTGTCTTGAGTACATTATGAGAACAAATAGCACCCCTGTACTGCTATACATTTCTAGCAACACCATGAGAAGTAAATAGGCAGCAGGAGAACATTATTCTTTTTGCTACTGAGCGGCAATCATGAAGAGGATGAAATTACGAGAAGAGTGGAGAATTTCTTTAGAAGGCATAATTGTTTAATGGTATATTAATTTTCCATGCTGTAAATGCACTCTTTAGCTTGTAAATGTAATAGCCAATAGGGCACAACTTGCTTGTGACTTGTCTCTTTTTAACTTCCAAGAGGCCTTGTAAAGCCAAAACAATAATAAATGAAGAATTGGACTTCACATTTCTGCCTAATCATGGTAATTCCTGTTATATTTCATTCATATGCTTAAGTTTAATTTTCTTAGGTAGTTGTTTGGAATCACATTTCATTTAAATTGAGCTCACCGGGAGGATTCAGGCTGTCATGTGGATGCACAGAGGCTGAATCCTTTTTCCCAGTTTATTTTTATTTATTGTTTAGGTTTTTTGATGGTTCTTGTAATATTCAAAATTTCTGTATATTTCTTTTAACTGATTAATTCTAAACTATTTAGGCATCAATTATATTCTGCTACACATAGGAAAATTTTGTTAGACTTGATTGGTTGTAAATGCTGTTGGGTTTATCTTAAAATTCAAAGGATGCAACGATAATAAGATAAACCCAACAGCACAACCGGGTTATCTTGACGACACACAACCATGCCTTCTTTCTATATGGAAGCACAATAAACAATGAAGTGGAAAAAAAGCTGAACAAGAAAATTCATTAGGTTTCTACTATATCGGCATATCGCAAAAAGAGTCTTCCAAAAGAGAGACAAGACTGACTCCCTGTTTACATGGAAGGAGGAGGAATATGGAAGGTTTGAACTTATAATATCTGAAGGAAAATTTTAATTAAAAGAATTCACGACAACAGAATATGAATATGCTTCAATCAATAGGGCTTGTTAATACTCCAAATCAATTGTCATTCAATTTTCCAACAAAACCCCACATGAATAAAATTAATAAACAAACTAAAATCATTGATACGGAGATGTAATAAAGGTCTGCAATCAATATTTGTATTGGACAGGAAGGCATGACCCTTGAACCTTCCCTTGTGAAAGCATACTTATTTATCTAGTTGACTAGTAGATCTGATGTCCTTGAACTGTTCTGCCTTTATTGCATGCTCATCAAGGAGGGCATGAAGACTTGCATGGTTTTGTAAGAGCTTCAGGAATTGACTCATGATATCTTCAAAGTGACCACACTTCTCACTTCTCTTACATGGGTGATCTCCCTAGGATCATTAAGAGCATTAGGCTTAACTTGATACCACCATAACTGTGAATGAGTAAGAATTGATCCCCTCCCCCCAAAAAAACATTGATGCAACTTAGTTCATACAATTAGGTTGTCATATTGAACGAAGATCTTGGGTTTTCTGGTCAGCTAGGTTGGGTTTCCCTCGTACAAACCTACTTATTCATGGGTTCAAGTTCCATCCCCCTTGATGACTTACTCTCTATTTAACCATATGGTTAGCGGATCCACGATGTAATCTATTGGCTTCAAATAATCAATAGAGATAATCCCAGTTGAGAATGGTAGTCGAATGGTAATAAGCCTTCGACGAATAAGTCTAGACTTACCATTATTCATGTTACTTTGTGTCACGCCAATCACTAATGACTGTCATAGGTTTGGGTCGTCTTGGAACATCTTCCAAGTTCTCCACATTGCATAAGCTAGGTCTACTACAACCTGGTAAAGTACATCAAGCTTTTGATGGTTATTGAGTACTCTAATTGAGCATCATTTTCTCCTCTATTCTCTGACAGTTGTTGATTAGTATCAATAGAGATTTTTGGCTAGACCAGAGTCATCGCTATTCAATTTCACTCGACTTTTGTCAACATAGTGCTTTTACCATTTGGAGTTCCCTTGCCCTCATCAATACAATGGGATTATATTAAGCACACACATGCAATGGTGAATCCACAACGACATTGAGTGGATATACTTGTGAATGTACAATACATGAAGATCCTCTATAACACAACAGCATTCCTTCCATAATGCAGGCCATAGTCACGAATATGTCTTAGACACATCAGTATTGTTTGCTTCAATCCTATCAGTTATGAGAATGCCAATAATTGTTTGATGAAAATTTGCACTTTTTCATTGCTACTTCAATTAGATTTAAATGGCAAGTAGATAACATATTTGTAAATAGCATTTATTCTTTGGATTTCTAGCGAAACTGAAACAGGAGCTTCACAGAGATATTTGATTGCGTTTTGACATGTGGCTGTTCTGAACTTGTATTTGTTGAAAATTTCCACACTGAACTTGATATTTTTGCTGTGGATGTCTGGTTTTGTTTGTCGCATATATATAGCTAGCAAATTGGATATAACATTTTATCAGGTGAAAAGCTGTTCGTCAGTTCTCAGCAACCGACATAGTCAAATTAACAGGCCAGATGTTGAAGGGATTCATCTCCATTACCAGAATTGATCCCTTAAAAGAACCTGCATCACATGCATTCCTTCTGTTTTATTGGTACTTTTTCATCTTAAAAGAACTTAAATACAACTAAATGAATCCCACGATTAATTGCTTATTAAAGTTATATGCTTGTGACCAACTACTCAGTGGGTTTTAAAGATTATTCTGTTGAAGTTGGAGGAAGCTTCCCCAGAAGGAACGATGAGATCATCACCAGCGCTCTTTCTGGTTGGTAGCTTGGGACTGTATGCCCGGCGCCTCTTACTGTGGTCAGTACCACTCCTTTGTAGCCTACCACATATCCTCCAACCTATCACATTGGTAGAACCACCTTGTTAGTTTTGGCTGTTATAATATTTATTTAACTTTTACTCTCACTGTTATTTAATGTGTCGAGCTTTGGAATTATGTGTACCTCTTCGTTATAGTACCATGGTCGCCAAGCAGTCTCTACTGGAAGCTTCAACCTGTTTATGGAGTACCTTGAGGATGTTACTGGTACCCGTCCGTCAATGTCACCACTGTAATTTTCCATGGATTAAAGTTTAAGCTGCTTTTTCACATGTACGACATGCTAACTTGGTTCATTCTATAGGAATAGGTTTAGATTAGGTGGAGTCACCTGTATATCCAGACACTAATACCACTTGCAATTAGCTGACTGATAGTAGGCAAAATGGTTGTTGGGCTGTCTGTCCATCCAACACCGCTGAATAAGACAAGTAATAGTCAGCCATTTTATGTTTACTAATTTAGTCATGAAAGCTGTTCAACATGGATGCAAGTAAAGGTTCAGTGCATCACTTGTAAGAGTCATGAGAAATCCTTGTGTTTATAGTGCTAATATCTACACATAAGAAAAAGAGGTACCCGCAATGTGACCATGACGTATTTCGGACATGAAGAGCTTCTTGCACTTCTGCTCGATTCAGATAGGTGTCGACATAAAAATCAGAGCAAGGATCAAAATTGTTGACCTAGTTGGAGGACATGGACATCATATTGTTAAAAACAGTGGGAGTTCTATCAAAAGTAATGACTGTTGTTTGACAAACTCGCTGCAAATTAAATCATATGAGCAACTTTGAGAGTTGCATGTTAGTTATGTATTCGAATCTGAGACTTACAGATCCAGGGGATCCAGGTGTTTGTGTAATGCCATCACAGAGTGGAGCATAGATGTTGTATATATCAATTCCACCGTATTCACCATCTCCTTGCCCTTGATACCGTAAGCATGTATCCGAGAAGTTCCCGGTATCATAGTCACAGTTCTTGTTGATTCCTGCATTGGTCTCATCAGAGTTGAGGGCATGTGTCCAGTAGTAGTCATACATCCCTTCTAAAGATGTATTGTCATCTACCCAAGCATTCCCAATCTGCAGATAACATTACCATCTTGTCCATTAGTGCGAAATATCTTGACGGTGGATTTATATCCGTTTGCATATATGTACCTACCGCAATCCCGCTAAGATTAATGATCGTTTGGTTTGTTTTCTTGTTCTCTGATAGAATGAGGGCAGCAAGCTGGGGTACATAGTGACCTGCATAGCTTTCACCTGTAATATAGAAACTTCGGTTTTTGTACTGCGGGAATCTTTCTAGCCAGTTGATGAGGAAAGTGTAGGAGTCTTTGGCTGTTCGCTTGTCGCCTGTGGTGTAGTCGGATGATGTGTTTGAATACGAGAAACCCACTCCAGCAGGTGACTCCAGGAATAGTACATTAGCCACTGTCAGTTTATCAGAGTTTAGTTAGGCTTTTGCATTATATGTGGAAATAATAGATGCTGACAGTTTCTGCCACTTTGATAACTAAAGGACTTCTTTTTCTTACCGTTGTTCCATGCATAGTCATTGCGGTAGAGTGTTTTCCCATCACTGTTGACTCGGAATGGTCCAAGTTCTTCCATGGCTCCATATCCAAAGGATGAGCATCCGGGCCCTGTGTTTATACAAGATTAGAAATGATGATCTTAGAAAACATAGATGATCATCATATGCTTAGTTGTTCACTTACATCACTATTTCATTTATCCACAAGACATAGCTTGATTTATTCGTGATTTAGCTCTACACAACACGTCAATACAACAAAATCGGGTTTATAGGATGCTATTGTCTAAGCGCCCTAATAGATTTCTTGATAGGACTCAATTTTATAGGACTAGACAATTTTGCATCCTACATAAAAACGTTGTAATAAGTTTATAGCGTCGCATTAGATTAATTTTTGTATGATGTTATTGGAAAAAGTGGCCTATAAAAAGATGTGTCCATAAAAAACTTCACTTCTCAACAATGTCCGGTAAAAAAGCTAATATGATAAAAGCTTCCTAAAGAACTTGTTAAAGCCGTCCAAAAGTATTCTATAAACTTATTGCAGTACTTTTTATACTGGATGCGCAATTTTTTTGATTTTATAAATTAATAGCCATTTTCGGTGTATCATAAACCCGATTTTTTGTAGTAAATTCTACCTGCTATGTTGTTTGTTTCAAGTTTTGGCAGGTGTAACAAGATCAAGTTTGAACAAAGAGTTGAAAGAAAGCCAAAAACTTGTGCACGATTTTTGTTAAGTAGGTTGAAACCGAATTGTGATACCTCCATTGAGCCATAGGATGAGAGGTTTGGTTGAAGCGTTGTGAGGTGACTCAGCAAAGTAATAAAACAAGGCTCTTCCAGCATGTTGATCAACTGTTACATAGCCAGCATAGTGATCAAAATTGACTTGTGGTTGGCCTGGCAGGCTGTCGATCCTGTCTGCTTGCTGTGACCCTTGTTGAGGTATTATGTGAGCCGGAAATAAGTTGGATACATCCTGTTCAGTCCATGCATCTGCATGTGGCGGACTCTCTGATCCTCTCGACCTTATCAGTTTGTTGAGGTTGTTGATCTGGTTATCCGCGCTAGCAACGGGAAAACCAAGAAGGTAAGATGAAAAAGCTAGTAGCAATAAATATGGAATGTGGTTCATTTTGGATGGTTGCATGTAACAACCAGTATTCATGCATTTATGTGCGTGTCTGTATATATACATATATTGAACTGTGTGTAATAATGCTCTTGAACGGCATACAGCTTTGATGCAGCCAGCTGGATGGTTGTTGTTACGCCATTTCCAAGGCTCTTTTGTTCTGTTCTTTGGATTCTCCGGTTAATTTCAAATCCAAGTAAGAAGATTAGAATAACATGTGTATATATATATATATAGAGAGAGAGAGAGAGAGAGAGAAAGGTTCAAATGAGAAG
>LUCG01220062.1:0-10534 GCA_001633085.1 Carthamus tinctorius
CTAGCTTATGAACAAATTATGTTTGGCAAAAACTAGCTTCTGAGTATGTAAAATGACCAAAAATGGTATCTTTTAATTTAATAATTAATGTTAATAAATGTATAATTGAAAAAAAACTACAAAAAACTCCCAAAAACCTACTCAAAGTAGCGTTTTAAAAAGCTAGCTTATGATACATATTTGGATGGACTAGCTTATAAGCTAGCTTATTTTTGCCAAACACAGCCTAATATTTATCGAATTTGAGTTGACCTCGAAGACACACTAAACTCATTTAACTTAACATAAGTAGCCATGTCAACTCGTTTAAAAACTTCAAATGAAAAAATACAGCTTGCGAAGAACCATTCGAGCATACACCATATTTGAGTCAAACATGTTCATAAATCAATATAAATTAAACTATTATCAAAGCATTAGTAACCTAGTAGTCGGTAACATCCTTGGAAGAGACAGCGGATGGCATTCCTGTTAACCCAGGTTCGATCCATGGGGTGAGCATGTGACGCTACCCTGAGCATGCGTTGGCTTTCGGGTCGGTCCATGGTCGTCGAGGATTAGTCGTATGGATCCCGGATACCTCGTCCACTTCGTGTCGAGACGTGTGGATGAGTTATCTGCTGTTCAAAAAAAAAATATATAAATTAAACTATTGAGCTCGAGCCAATAAACGAGCTACTATGGTAAACAGGAATTGAGCTCATATTCAAATATTTAATCATTGAAAAAATCAAAAATATTGAAGCTCGAATCTTACTATAAAAATACTTTTAAATTTAAGGTATGATAAATCTTTTTGAATTAAGCTCGAATTACCTATTAATCAAGTTAACCATGATCCATGATATTAAAAGAATTTCGTTCGACTTAGTAATATATTTTTCCTACATATTAGGATCTCATTAATGTGAAAAAAATATATTAATTTTTTTAATTAATTCACACAAAACCAAACAAAGGACAGTTGGGATTACATCGTGATTGACAATAATGCCCCTTTTACCAAAAAATATTTTCATTTAATATAAAGATTGAATGCATTTTTTGTAGAGATTTTAGTATTTAGTTCTCTATTTTAATGAAATTTTTTTGAGAATCTGTTGGAGAGATGCTGTAATGCATACTAAGAGGTTGTTTACTAAATACTTACCGAGTAAACACAAAAGTCAATCATTTTCATTTATTTTATGTGGTAATAGTTCCAACCATCAAAATTAATTGATGGTAAATGTTTATAACACAGTAAGAGTCATCACCCTCACTTACCGGGTAAGACCCTCGATCTTTGTCTTCCTCTTACCGAGTAAGATTATCGGCCCTTGTTATGCTCACTCGGTAAAGTAATTGAACCGGTAAATGGTTACCAAAATAAGTGTTCAATAAACAACCCCTAAAAATAGAGATAACAACAGAATGGGGGATACTGGGGATTGCAATCCACATCCCTGCTCCCATTCCTGTCCTCGTTGGGGAACAAAATTCCTTCACCATCCCCATCAAGGATCGGGTTTCCTATCGGGGGATTGGAGATTTTTCCTTGTTTACAATTATCATTTTTTATGAATATCTTTATAAATGTCAATTCATGTTTAAGCGATGTATTATTCTAAACTTAAAATTTAACCAAACTCTAATTGTTGCATTTGTACAAAAGTAGTTCAAAAGTAAACATATCAATTACAATACTTAATAATAGATATCTTATACATCCACATGGTTATGTCACTAATAGTTTCTCCAAACAACCAAACTAATATTATAATGTACTCTGAAAGTTTTGTCATCGTCTAAGATGTATTATATTTGTGTTATATATATACACAATATGTATATACTCCTTGTGTTTATCAACATTAGTATATCATACATACATACATATATAATCGTACAACATTAGTATATAACCTTTTACAATTCATGTGCTAAATGAATGGTTTCGATGAAGGTTGCACGGGTTGTAACCTTTTACAGGGTTGCATAATAACCGTGGCCTATNATAATGGGGGTCCGGTTTAAGAGGTATCCCCATCCTCAACTCCAATCCTGGTTGATAAATTTAGGGATTCCCAATCCTCAGTTAACAAATTCAGGGCTTCCCAGTCCCTCGTCAAATTAAGGTTTCCTTGGTCAAACAAGGTCCAAGTATCGGGTTCTCAATCGGGTACATGGTTTTTTGCCATCCTTACCTAAGAATTTGTTACAATACCCTTATATCTCTAAAAACTTTTATAAGTGGGTACTAAAAAACTTCATTATAATCGTACATGATTGTTACCTACATGTATAAGTGGGTATAAGTGGGTACTAAAAAACAAGGAATTATACTCAATCTTGCACTTGCTTCTGTTTAATGGCCACCTTATTCAGTTCAATTGTCTCCCCTACTCTTCATTATAGTAAGTTTTTTTTGGATGTGAGTGTTCCTCTTTTTGTTTTTGCAGTTAACTTCAATTTACGGATCATCCTCAATCATATTGAGGATTTGTTTTAATCATCCACCTTCTTTGATGATTGATAGTACTAAAAAAACTAAACTCATTTTTTTCTGGGAAGCAAATTTACATTAAACTAGCAGTTTTCTTAGTTCAAATGAAGCTGGAAAAGAAAAATATACATGCATGACCAAAATGGAGATTCACTATAATCGTAAACACATCATATACATATGCAATGACATGTAAAATATATATGCATACATATATAATACATGGATACATATAAACAAAATTACATGAAATAACATTTGATTTCATCATTAAGAGAGTTAACTTCGTTTCTCATATGTGAATGAAATCCTGTTGCAAAAATTGCATGGTATCATAAAGAGTCATCCATCAATATTTTCTATTTTTCATTGTTAATATACAATTACAAATATTGGATATCATCTCAATATGTATCCAAACACATCTTAATATCAAAGTTGATACAAAATCTCATTCTCAATTAATTGGCCTGAAAAACTGAATTCAACTCCGTGATTAGAGTTTTAACATACAATAAGTTCCCTCATTACACAAACGCTTTGGGCTATAACTTTAAAAACAATTGCTTCTTGGAAAAAAAACACAGGCGATGAAGTCTATAAGGAAACATTCTGTCAAGAACATTTCCTAGTAGAATTTTCGAATGACAAAATAACAATGTATTATCCCATCTGTTCAGATAACAAAAAGATAAAGCATATTATCTTCAATGCTATATCTACAATCATTACTCAATAATCTTGTTCATGTGGGACATTAAGAGGAGGGGGGGGGGATTGTGATGGGGTAACATCAAAATCTCATACCACATGCCTCAAGAAAGGATTTGATGTTTGAAAGAAGGGAGGTTTCTTGTTTTGGGGTGTTAAACCACATGATTCTTGGTTGGCAAGAAAAAGGGAATTTTCCTGGATTTTAGGGTTTTTTAGTTTGTCGAATCTTTTTCAAATTGTACATGATTTTATCTGATATAATATCATTTTCAAAATATGACATGAGCGAAGATATACATCTGCAGTTATTATAGTTACATGTGTATGGATACATAAAACTATGTAATTTTGATGTTTATAAAAGGCGTAATGTTAACATATGCTACTTCCTTTATAAACAAGAAAAATCATTATTTATTATTTCAGGTTATAGGATTCATTCTTTAAGTTTTTATTTTGTACTGTGTAGTTTGTTTAAATAAGAGAAGACACGAAATGCAAAATTTTCGACAAAGAAATGTAAACCTACGACAAAAATTTCAAGAAATTCATTGCAATAACAAATTTTTAGGGTACGTAAAGTTTGTTATATTTTTTAGATCTCAAAAGGACCAATTATCCTAATTCCATCCTAGTTTTTTTTTTGTCAATGACCAATTAAGGCCTAGCAAGGTCTTTTTTTGGCTCGACTTTTTTTTGGTAAAAAATGACCGATCTTTTTAATAGGTTAAGACTCAATTTTATACACCTTTGTTGTTATACCATTATTTATTTTTGAAATACCATCAAAATATTATCATTTAATACACTTAAAACTAATTTTATATTCTATATTCTTATTTTTTTATTCATAAAAAGTCTCCATTAAAAAGGGGAAAGGCCTATTCCGTACTCTTGAGTTTAGGAAGAATGTCCCCAAAAGGGTGGAGCACACCCATGTGTAACAAACATATTAAAACAAATCCATTTATGAAAATTAATTTTATATCATATAACATAAAAAATAGTTGTATTTTAGATATAGTTGTGTTTATATTACTATATTTCTAAAAATTGGTTATTTTGGATTAAGGTAATTACAACTCATATATAAGATTTGATGAGCTAATTGATTTGAAAAATTGATTGATAACTTAGCCTAAACTATATTAAAGTTTGACTGATACATAAATTCTTCAGTTCAATGTAATTAGGTCAGAAATGGGCCATATGCTCGATTCAATTAAACCCAACTTGATCAGAGTGATTCACATAAGATTAGTACATGTAATATCTTTCTAAATTATTATTTGCTAAATATATTTTATAATCACCTAGATTACTTGTGTTCAATTCTTTGCTTATAATCACCGAGGTCAGAAATAGGCCAACTTGTGCTTATCTCTACTTATCTCAAACGGTCTTGGAGCAGACCTGTTCTTTATATTTTTTGAGCCCTTGGCGACATGTAAATAAGGGCATTTTTTTGGTCCCTTAATAAATATGAAAAAAATCATTAAGATATCATTTTTCTCATAAGAAATAGTATTCATAGACACAAAATCAATCAATAGTTATCTACCATATCAGTTTTTTTTGGAAGGGTGTTCGAGCCAAAGCCCGACTAATCCCAGATAATTTTGGGGGCTAAACATGGCCCCACTTAAATGTTTCTAGACATGCGTACGGGAAGGCTTGACCTCGGTTAGTGTTCCAGTGCTGTTATGGTAGTCTTCCAGTGCTTATTTATTTGTAGTCACAATGTTGAGTATTCCACAATGTTGACGAAATCAGTTTGTACTACCATATCAGTCTATACTTATTTATTTGTAGTCACAATGTTGAGTATTCGGAGTAACACACTATGTAAATCAATATAAATAAGTATTTTTCAAGTATATAGTATTTATATACGACAAATGCAACAAATAAACTTACACACCATCCTCACATTTAGTGACGTTTAAACCCTAGTAGGCCAAAGACTAAAGTTTTCCATCAACATTTTAAACTTTTAGGGTTAAGACAAACCTTTTCCGATAATTATAAAAAAGAATTATGTTGTTTATAGCTTAAACTTTATTGTTGTTTTAGAGATAGAAGTGTGTTTAAGATTTATGCACTTAGGCATTGTTTGGTAAAAATAAGCTAGCTTATTTTCTGTATACATGTTTGATAAGACCAAAAGTAACTTATAAGCTAGCTTTTTTGATAAGCTATTTTGAGTAGCTTATGAGAAGCTTTTTATGACTTATTATTAACAAATTATTATTATTAATAAATAATAATTACTTATTATTAACAAATTATTATTATTAATAANTTAATTATTAAAAAATAAATATAACAATTTTTAAAATGTTATATAGTTAAAACATGTTAAATACTTTAATAACAAATATTTATATCTAATTATTAATTATATATTTTTAAAATTCTTAATTATTTAAGATACATGAAGTTGATCAATTTTATTTTTGTTTTTATTATATTTAATAGTAATTATTATAAATTAATGTACATTTTCTAAAATTTGTTTCAATAAATTCTAAATTTATAGTGTGTATATATAACAATAATAATTAATTCTATATTATTTCAATATATTTTATCCATAAGTTTAGAAACTAAACTGATTTTTAAAAAATGTAGTAACTTGTTGTCAGCATGTCAAGTGGCTAAAACAATTAATTATAACAAGTTTAAGGATTAGAACATTCATTATAACAAGTTTAGGGATTGAAACATTCATTTAAAAAGTTTAGGGGTTGAACCATTGTTAAACACAAAGTTTAGGGGTTAAATCATATTATGCCTTTTTTGTAAAACTGTTTATCAACTTATTTGGTGTTAAAAAAAAGTTTTATAAAAAGTAATTGAATTACCTATACATGTAATATAACTGTTTATAAAGAGTTACAATATGATGACAAGTTGTTTTTTAGATGGTGTTTGAGATTACCTATACATGTAATATAACTTAATAAGTTGATAAATTGTTTTAAATAAATTAATAAGTTAAAATGTAATGACTTTTAAAAAACCCCTTATATCTTTTTGGCAAAGTTATAGGCATTGTTCTTTTTTCCCTATCCAAACATTAAAAATGCTCATCTCTTTTTCTACAACGAAATAAGTCAATAAGCATCTTAGATAAGCAGTCCCGAACACTCTAAAATAAAATATGCACATTTGCCATGTCGGGTCTAGAACTGATCCGAGTATTTGGGCCCAACCGAGAACCGGGTTTTTTAAGAACCGGGTCGGGTCTAAACCGGTTCTGAACCCAGAAAATCCTACCGGGTGGAACCAGTTCTAGAAAATCGGTACCATAACCGGTTTTAAAAAACCCTATTTTTTATTTCTTTATACCATATAGTTAATTTATTATATAAAATACATTTATAAATAATTAAACCTATAAATATAAATATTGTATGAATATAATAGAGATTAAATTTATACCATAAAATTAAATAAATACATATAACTTCAAATAAAAACTTTAATTATAAATTAAAATATTTTGATTACAACAAAGAAATTAAAAGAGAACACTATAACGGAGCTAGCATGGTCATCACCCCGTCTAGTCACTCGTTATTGTTGTCGTGTTGTTGTTGTTGTTGTTGTTGTTGTCGTCGTCTTCTTCTTCTTCGTCGTCGTTTGGAGATGATATTCCCATATCGAGTTCTTCGTTGTGTATAATTGCTTCCACATCGGCGTCGACTGCATCTTCTAGCGTGGTCAAATGTTGCTTCCGAGCCGCCCCATCCAAATAATCCTTCAAACAAATGCACATTTCCACCGACTCGGGACTTAGTCTTGATCTTCGTTGCGATATAATCCTGCCACTAACAGAAAAAGCAGATTCCGAAGCCACTGTAGAAGTTTGGATGGTTAGTAAATCATGGGCCATGGTGGCTAGAATCGGAAATTATGGTTCCTTTTCTTTCCACCAAGCCAAAAGATCCAAGTTTTGCCACTCTTCAAAACTCATATACATTATAAAATCGCTTGATGTGTAATGTCCCAACTCGCTATTAGGCAGTGGCGAATCCAGAAATTTTGATTACAGGGGTCGGAACTTAAGTAACATAATATTACGATAATCATTACTACCGTTGTTTGACAATTTTCTTTTCAAAAATCTTTTTATTTTTCTAGTGAGTTAATATAACGATCTTTTTGGAACATATTTTCCTTTTCCTAACGAAATAATAAAACAATTAACATTTAGACTTATATAATTAAACAAATTTAATAATTAGACATCAACTAACAAACACTAACCCTAATGTAATACTTTATATAAAAGATAATGATATAGAATATCATGGAATGAAAATGCTTCAATAATTACTTTAAATATTTGTATTAGTTAAGAGGTATAATTAGAAGGAGGTTCATACGAGAAGCATGTCAATTTAAGAAAAAGCGAGGAGCAATCTCAGCCACACATCTTGGGTTACGGTGGACGTGATCACGGAGAATTGACGCGATTCATGGGAGGGTAGAGATTATTAAAGGGGGGACCACAGTCAAAGCCGCCTTTGTTGACCGGATGAGTGGCTGAGAGTTATGTTTTTCGTTTGAACCTTTTTCGGTATAATTATTAATGGGCCTTAACTTTTTTATGGACTTAAGGGTTTTGATTGGAATTAGGGGAAACTTGGGGGTCTAACCAAAAAAGTTTGGGGGTTAAAATAGAGTATATATCTATAAACATAAATTTTATTATGTAAAAACCAATTGTTTGGAGGAGTTTTATGGGGGTCAAGTGACCCCCCTAACTAAAGTGTACGTCTGCCTATGCTAGTAGGGGCGCTAGACCGTGCTCATTTGGTTTGAGGTTCTATTAGTGTGCTAAAAAGTGATATGCTACTTGAACTCCCCCTAGATGATGATGCCGCATGTCTCATTTGATCAATTATTGGGTTACTATTACTTGACCCGTATTTAGTCGAATAAATATCAAACATGTTTTGAAAACAATTGTTAAAATTACTTTTTTGGTTTTCGATAAAAAAGGGGTCACCTTCTGTTAGATTAAAATAAAATGCAATTTGTTCGATCAATAATTCAACCCCACCAACATTTAACATTGGGTTTAAAGCGGCAACACAAGTAAAAACGGGAGGAATTTCCTTACAATATTTTAAAAGTTTTTCTTTCATTTTCTTGCCAACGTTGTCCAAAAGTGCACCGTGATATTCAAAATCATTTAATTTTTGACCCAATTCAAAAAGTTGATTAAGAACCAACGAGCTAGTAGGATAATAAACACCCGATAACAAAGTTGTTGCATTTTTAAATGTTTTTAGCAAATCGGTTAGTTTGGCTGTAAAATCCCAGTTAGCATTCAAGAATTTACTAGGTACTTGGTTGCAATGTTTCTCTTTGTCTTAGGGCGGAATGCATCATTATCCAAGTTGAGTTCCAACGAGTTGGACAGTCCAAATTAGGGCCCAAATAAAGTTTTATTTAACCGACATCTTCTATGAATATTTGGCGTTTGGTGTTGTGACAAAAAATCAATTTCATCATTTCTTTAAATTCTACTCTAATCGGGTCAATAACCTTCAAACCGACTTGCACGACTAAATTAATTACGTGTGCAACTCAACGAGTATGAAAAAATTTACTGTCTAAAATTGGATTGAGTAGTAATTTCAATCTTGGAACTGCGCTTGTATTATTCGATGCATTATCAAATGACATAGCACGAATTTTATTTGTTAAATGATAATGCTGGATAACCTTTTTTAAAAGAGTAAATAAATTAATACCGGTATGCGAGCCACCGAATAATTCAAACGTGGTTGTTCTTTTCATCATTTGCCAATTTTCTTGATTCATCCAATGTGCCGTAACGGCTAAATAAGAATATCCGGTACCATGAGGGGAAGTCCAAACGTCACATGTAAGCGACACACCGTAACGGTGTTCTTGGAATCCCAATACCATTTTTTCTCGAGCCATATGCCACATTTTTAAAGCATTTCTTCTAAGGGTAGTGTGACTTACTTGAGTATGACCGGGTTGCATGTATGATTGAATTATCGACATGAAATCTTCATTGTCAAAGTGATCGAATGGCAAAGCTTTTCTAATCACCATTTTTGTAAATTGTTCTCGTAGTGCTTCGTTATTATAAATAAAAACCACCTTGTGGGGTAATATTCGCTTGACTTGGATCCGGACTCGAATGAACAACCTTGCATGCTCTTCTAATATGCTTAGGCAATGACGTGTTTGAGTCGGATCCAAAAAACTTTCTACAATGCTTACAACGTGCCCGTTTTGTTTGATTTGTCGTTAGACACAAATCAAAATGGTCCCAAATTTCTTTGTTTCACTTGGTTTCAAGAACTTCCAAGACTCCAAGGTTTTCCCCCATGGAAGATTAACCCGTAGTAGCACCACTAGGAGTAGCCATGAAAGAATTCAACATGGAAGCTTAGAAAAAAATGGAATAGAGAAAGTTGGAGAGAGTTGAATTTCAGTGTGGAATCGAGAGAGTTTGAGAATTGAGATTGAAAGAATTAGAATTGGTGTAGAATGAAACTAACACATCCCAAACTATTTATATATGTTTATAGGGGTAAAATGGTAATCTTTTTGGTAAAAAAAATGAAAAAGGTGTCATATTACCGTTTTTAAACGGTAACATAACGATACAAAAACGGCTATTTTTTTGAAAATCGGGTCCGGAACCGGGTCCAGAACAGCCGGGTAGAACCAGGTGGAGAACCGGTCCGGCTAAAATCGTAGAACCGGTGCCTAGAACTGGTTTTTGTGAGACCCGGTTCGGGTAAATCAGAACCGGTTTTTGTGAGACCCGGTTTCAGATTTTTTCGATCGGGTCCGCCAGAACCGTATTTTTTTGCATCTATTGGTGTTTCTTGTAACATAGTATTTTTTTTTTTATTCTTTTGGGCTATTGCTTAAAGACCAGAAATTGAATTTTTTACAGTTGGGCCTTCCAACAATCTTTAAAACTTAAATTAAACCCACCAGGCCACCACAGTCTGATTCTGAAAATCAGAGTTTATTTGGTTACAAATGTTTAATGGCTTATATATCTGATGCAGCGGATACAAATGGAAGTAAGACTGAACACGTTGATTCTACGAATACCCGTGTCAGTCTCTTCTAAGGCTTATAGATTCAACGAAATCCAAAAGCCTCAGGCTTCAAAATTCGAATTCTCACAAGAACTCAAAAGTTGGAAGGGAAAATCGAAAGCTTCTGATTAATAATCTGTCCTTCCAAATTACACAATTGATACTCAAATAGGAGAATGAAAACGAAACGGGCCTAATAAAAGCAACGGGCCGAACACAAAAGACCCAA
>LUCG01220069.1:0-16571 GCA_001633085.1 Carthamus tinctorius
GCCCTCCATGAGCTGTGCGATTAAGCTTTGGTGTGAGTCATTAAGTCATAAGTAAACAACCTACTATGTCTGTGCGAATAAGCCAAATTTTTCATTAAGCCCCATTAAGTCGTTAGTAAACACACCCTTAGTTGTTATTTATTTGTTTTAAAATAAAAAGGGTTATATAAGTAATGGAGTATGATTAATTTACAGTTGGACTAAATAATTAGAGAAAGAACTTTTTTGGTTTTTTTTTGGGTCTATCCCAATTCCCACATGGAGTTTAACTTGATATCTTCTTTATAAAAAAAATTTAAAGTCAAATTTCTTCTTTATAAATTAAATATTATGTACCTGAAAATCCTAAGCCATCGTATTGCTAAAAATCCTTATTAGTGTGGTTGTGGACTAGCTTGATCAAACCAATCAAGCGAACTATGTAAATCCTACGCGTTCTTGTTCTTCTACTTTTACTGTTGTCGTGTTCGTGTATGTAAGTTTGAGCATCGTTTTCCAACAACTGGTATCAAAGTTTTTGGGTTAGAGAAGAGCAAGCATAGGTGTAGGGTGGGCGATTTTAAAGAAGACTCCCCATTCGTTAGATGAAAAATTAAAGATAGACAAGTTCGATGACCCCGATTTTGGATTTTAGAAGATGCATACTTGTACCAAAAGAAACTTCATGAACCATTGTACAAAATAAAACCAAAAAAGATGGAACAAGTTGATTGAAACATGTTAGATCGTCAAGCATTAGTTGTGATTAGATTATCGTTAGCAAAATAATGTTGTATACAATATTCTTGGCGAGAAGACTATAGACGGACTACTGAAGGCGTTTTCCAACATGTATGAAAAACCTAGTGGTTTGAGTAATGTTTGATCGTCTCAGTATCAGTTTAGATCATGAATTCATATGAACAATTTAAGCAATCAACAATGGCAGAAAGGTTTATATTATACAAAGAGGAAATATTACAATGTAGTTTCTTACAAATGAGTTCAAGCTTACAAACTACAACTAAGATGAAAACTTATATACTTCTAGGGTATTTACAGTTTAAGCCCCTAACTTGAACATTAAAATAAAGTCCTAACATCCTCTCCCCTTTGGATTCAAGCTTTAAGAAATCGTCTTCTATGCTTCCGCATTCCAAGGCGAGTCTCTATTCTTCTCAAGGTGTTTTTGAACTCTAGCCATTCATCAAATTGTTCACAACTTTTAGCTCTTGCTACCATCTCTTTTTCTCTTAAGCTTGTCTTTTCTTTCCTTTTAGCTTTGAGATCTTTTGTTAGCCTATGATTCAACCTTTGCCTTATAACTTCAAAGTTCTGTCAAAATATGTTGCAATCTCATTGAATCTTATAAATTTCTTCTCTACTTCAACATTCTTGTAAATCACACCAAATTTTGGATCCTCTAAGACTATGATCACTAGATAACCATCAACATCTAGTAGGCTTTGGTCGGGTTTCAACATATTGAATTTTCATTGGATGCTCTCAACACCCATCTTTCAATCAATGATGTAGGCATACTTCATGTATCGGTGCATGAATATCTTAATGGCTTCCAAAGCAAGTATTATATGTCCATGACTTATTGTTCTCTGTCTAACTCATGATATATGAACTCGAAGTTATCAACTTTCATGTTACAAAAATCAGCCTTGAAGAATGTGCATTATTGACCATCTTGTCTTGTCACAGTGAAGACCGAATACCACAAGGTGTAGAGTTTCCTGGCAAATACTTCTCTTATTGACACAATCATGTGGTTAGTATGTATAAGATGTATTGGTTAGTTCTTTGCTTTCATCATATAAATTTACTCATACTTGTATGATTGGTTCTGTCTGTAATTCCCAGCACCTATAAGTATTTTCCTTTCGTCATCTTTTTAAGAATGCAACTTTGATTCTTGTTCTTTCTCATTTTTCCAATAACTCTTTATGTACTTGAGCATGATCTTGCTTTCAACGTGGGCTCGTCCAGGTTAATTAGGTTCAAGCTTGGGCATATCAGATAGCATAAATTCAGGTTGAGCAGTAGAAATAGGAATGTCGGGTTCAGTTTCTGATTCATGATCAGGTAGATCAACTTCAACAAATCCAGGTATGTTAGTTTCTATTTGTACACCAACATCTCAAAAATCACCTTCCGAACTTGTATCTGACATAATATCTTCCATCTCTCCCTTCACCTTCAAGACAACTTCTTCTTTAGGCTTATCACATTCTGAAATCAATGTTTATAATTTCCAAATACATACTTACAACTTCTCTTAATTCAGCCTCAGATACCTTAGGTGGTAATTTATCTGGATCTTCGACTTCTTTGTGCTTGCAAAGATATTGCATTTCAAACTTTGGTCTAGCTACAGAATCAATCCTTGATGGAATCTCTCGATTAGGTCTCACCATGATGCAGATTATAAGTTGTAGAAACCGTTGGAATGGTATAAACTTTCTTGCTTTCTTCAACGTGTCTTTGTCATGAACTAGTTCAAAAAGCTCACTTCTATATGATTATGGCGAGTGGCGGATCCAGGATTTTTGTCTAGTGGAGACACCTTTAAGGTACATTCAAAGTTTGCAAGGTCGACCGAGGTGTTTTTAGACCGATTCCACCTTTTCTATGGATTTTTAATTTTTTTGGTTGATTTCGAGAGAATGTTAAGTTTTNCCAAGTACTTTTTTTTGTTGGTAGGGGCACATACATAGAATTACTTGGGGGGCACAAAGATAAAAACTAAAAAAAGAATATTTTTTAACCTAAAAAATGAGATTTTTCCTTAACTAGTGGGGGCCCATCTCCGCATCTCTTTGACTATAGATCCGCCCCTGATTATGGCTTAATCATAGTGCTTGTTGAGTGCTACCCCATGAAAAAGTACCTACAACAAAAGAGCATTACGTACCATGGTGCTCCAAAACTGCTACAAGTACACCGGAGGTATGTAAACTATGGTAGTGAGTGCATATCTAAGTGGATGGCCTTTCGAAATCTATAGGATGACAATGAAATCACAATGAATGGTTTGAAAGTTTATGTGGTGGTTGTTGGATTTAAGCTCAAGATAAAGGGCTCTCGAAATAAGCCTTTCATCTGGGTTCTAGGCATTTACGGGTTGTGAGTGGGTAGGTAGGTTTGATCTGAGGGCATGCATGCATGGGATGTTCATCATCATATTGGTTAGCACCATGTCGTTCACCTACCATTTAAACCTGTAAAGTACAATCAGTAGCTTGAAAACCATTATTTGAAAATCAGTTTGTGCAAAAAGACTTCTTTTGAAAAAAATTCAAAAAAATTTCTAAGCCTTTTTGATGTCGTAGAACAAAGAAATCAACACTATGTCGTAGAAAAAGAAATTAACAGTATGTCATACAACACAAACCAAGACACATGTGATAAAGCAATATATCATAGAAAGAAAATGCGAGAAACACAAACCTAAGATATATCGTAGACAACAGATGTGATATCCCAAACTCAAGATATATCACTGACAACATACGTGATAACTCTTAAAAAACAAGTATAATGCATATAACACACAAACACATAAACTTGCGATAAAACCCTAAATTAACACGAAAAATTTCAAAGTACAACGGACAATGGAAAACCACAAAATTGATCACATTTACATCGAAATTTATGAAAACCATACAAACCTTGATGATCGTTTATCAAAAATACGCATAAAGCATCTAAAATTAAGACCAAACACAAACGGATAACAGTCAATTTCATTCGAAAAAGATGAACAGTCTCATCTTCAAGAACACGAACACATGAACAGCCAATCAAAGATAATCATACTTGAACCAAATCGAATGAATCAAACATATAAGAATGAACGACACAATTATTTGATGAATAAACCAAATGATGATCAATGAAACAAACAACAATGCAATTGGACTTCGAATGCACAAACTTAGAGTGTTTACTAGATAAACTCAAATGCAAGTGAATACATTTAGAAAATGTATCTATACATACTCATACTCTGGAGATGATGACGACACGTGGCATAATCAAATTGGACCATATGAAAAATGAAAGTTTGACCAAAAAAACTCAACTATCGCACACGTTATGTGAGATAACCCATAAAACCAACATGTCGCAGAAGAAGGGTGCGACATATTACTATTCACCAAATGTATTACAGATGAGCAATGTGATATATACTATCAACCCAAGTATAGGTCCTTTTGTAACTAAATGGGTTTTCAAAACCCTTCCAAATCTCAGGCTTCACTTGTTTTTTAATTATTTCAACTAGAATTACACAAATCACTGAATCAGTCAACAATAGTTACTACCTATATATAATAGTTTACAATTCATTGGATCAATATATCACAAAGAATGAATATCTATTTTTTTATCATCTAAACTACATATCCAACTAAGTAACCATTTAAGCAAAAATTCAACTAATCAAACTAAATATCCAACTAAGTAATTATTTAAACAAAAATTCAAGTAATCAAAGTAATAGCATATATCTACCTTTTTATCATCTAAACTAAATATCCAACTAAGTAATTATTTAAGCAAAAATTCGAGTAATCAAAGTAATAGCATATATCTACTTTATTTTATCATCTAAGTATCTAACTTTATATAACCATCTAAGAAAGAATTCGAATAATCAAAGTAATAACAGATTAACAGTTCACAAATCGGTAAGTCACAAAGAATCAAAGATGCCAATTCTTTTGTCAAGAAAAAAATGTACATGGACCACAAGAGTTGTGGCGTACTGGTTAAGGTTTTAGGGGATGTGGTGGAATATCTCATGGTTCTATTCCAGACGTCCACAACAATTGTGGCCACTAAGTTATCAGAAGTTGATATTTTACAACTATAATTTGCCTTTTAAAAATAACGTACATGTTATATTTAGGGCAGGAGCTACAAGTAGATCGATTAGGGATTTAGGGGATAAGTCGAGGCTGTCGAGTAGATTGTGAGATTTAGAGGCTAAGTCGAGACTGTCGAGCAGATTGTGAGATTTAGGCCAGCAAATTATGAGACGGTTGTCGATCTTAAAAGTAGTAGATTTAGGATTTTAGCAATGATTTAGAGCAACGATCAGGACAACAATGAGACTCATGACATGATGGCAAATCGTGAGACTAGATTGAGATTTGGAGCTACAATTTAGATTTATGTGTGACCATATGTAGAGACGAGAGTTTGAGCGATGACCTCCTTTTTAGGGGAGAATTTCTTCTATGTCCTTACAAAACTCATAAATTACGTCTATATCATTTTAAACTCTTAAATTACCTTTATATCCCTTCAAACTTTTAAAACTATTATTTATGTCCAAATCTCTATTTTAATAGTTTATTAAATCATCTATAAATTAGTTATAGAATTAGTGTATTACCCTTAGGTAGGGATGGTAACGGGCAGGGTTTGGGGCGGGGATCCCCTTACCCGATGAGGCGATGACCTGTGCATCTCCGACAACGAGAGTAGCCATCGAGAGTTGCCGACCGATGTTGCCGTCCAACGACATAAGCCATCATTTCTCTGTTTCATTTCTTTGATGATACCAAACAAGAGATTAATTCCAATTCTCCACCCCATTTTCATTTCTCCTAATTTCCATTTCCAATTCTCTCAAATTCTTTTCTATGTACCAAACGCAACCTTATATTATCTAAACCCTAAAAAACTTATTGTTTGATTCTTCAAAGGTGCCGATGGTTAACTTTGATGATTATGGGAGACTTGTAGGTTTTGCCGATGATGTAAAGAATGGACGGATAGGGCCTGAAAAGTGATAATTTTGATAAGAGTGTCTATGCTTATAGTTTTTTATATCAAAAATTTCTATGGTTGTTTGGGTTATTTGTGAATAGTGCAATGTTCTCAAGTGGTTTTCATTATTATTAAAAGAAATTTAGACCATACAGCATGATGGTTGGCAATGGACAATAAACAGCAAATTTGTGTTCCTAACTTATGCTAAATTTCCTTTTCAAATCTCTAAAGGTCTACTTGCTTTGCGTTGTATGCTAAAACCCCTGTGTGAATGATAAAGACGAATTCCATGCTCTTCAACCTCTCGTGTAGTGTAGTAGTCAGGACATATCAAGAAGGAGAATAGTGGTCACCAACACTATAAAGATGAAAGGATGGGAGAGAGAAGGATTAGTCAAGCAATAAGTTTTTTAGATTTAAATATGCATTACACATGTCAAATAATCAAGTGAGTAGGAGGATAGATAGATTAAAAAGTTATGAGGAAATATAATTTCTCCTAAATAATATAAGAGTAATACAATAACTTTATATTTAATTGAATTTGATGATATGATTTAATAATCATTAAAATAAAGATTTGGATATAGATGATAGTTTAAAAGTTTGAAATGATATAGAAGTAATTTAAAAGTTTGAAAGGATATAGAGGTAATTCATGAGTTTTGAAAGGGTATAGAAGTAATTTATGAGATTTGAAAGGAGATATAAGGCTATCAGTAACGCCTTGATGGGCTCGTCGGGCTTCCAAGGCGGTTTGCAGCGTGCTAGGGCGGGTTGGGGTACTACATCGGCGGGCTCGCAGCGGGCTTTGTGGATCGGTTTTTAGAAGCAGATTGAACCGTTCTCTCTCTTACTCCTTCTTTCTCTCTATCTCTTAAATTTTTTTATTTAAAATATATATGTATTAGTTTGGTGGATTGTGGTATGTAACATACAGTGTCGTCCTTGGGGAAGGGCGGGCCGGGCGTACGCCCATGGCCCAAAAATATTAAGGGCCCAAAATTTCCTAGTATATTCTATATTGTAGTAGTAAAAAATTTAGTATATAAAATATACAAATTTTATTGGTATCTAACTAAATTATTTTGTATTATATTAAGGGCCCAAACATACATATTTAATTACATTGAAAAATACAACATGTAAAATGTTAATTGATCGTTCATTTTTATAGTATTACATATAGTTTCTCAAAGGTTTTTATCATATACCAAAGTCAAAAATTACTTGCCTACTTTGATATATTCACAATCATTCATCCATATGACTTATTTGATTATTCCATCCATAAAAATTCTATATATCTACATAGATATAGTAGATTTCATGTTATTAATAAACAAAACTCATTTTTTGGAAAAAATTATCAACCTTATGAGACAGTCTAAATTATATTTATATTTAAGATTTCGAAACTATCATTATTTTCTTCATGGATTATTGATTTCTTACTATTTAATATTGAGTTCATGAATCTTAAATACACTTCTATCTCTAACAAAAGATAGAATATTATTGATTTACCAACTTATTTTTATTGATTTACCAACTTATTTATTTTAATTTCCATAGAGTGTTATTCTGAATAGTTGTTATTGTGACCTCAAATGATATCAGTCTATATAGTAAGGTATATCATAGGATGTTTTTTACGATGTTATTTAAAAATTGATATGATAGATAATATTAATTCAGGAATAATTATTGATTGATTTCACGTTTATGAATACTTCAATAAACGGTTTTACATGAATTATTAGTATATTACTATATTTTGAATTCGATTTTATATATTATGAGAAAAACAATATAATAACGATCTTTTTATACTTATGAAGGGATTTATTTAAATATCTCGCTCAGGGCTCAAAAAATGTCAGGAACGGGCCTGGTAACATAGTGGGTTTGATAGGCTTATTATGGGTTTGCAGGTAAAACTGATGTGGCAGAGTAAACTTGTACGCTCGATGAGCTTGGTAGGCTGCGGTACTGGTAGCATAAGAAATTCTCCCCTTTTTATTAGCCCAAGTTGAAGCCTACAAAACCTAAATGGAACTACTGGGTAAGTAAGTTGATGATGCCCCTTTTGGGCCCTGGCCTTGTCGATCATTTCTAAGCAATATTTAATATTAAACTTTTTCATATATATGTATATTGGCATGATATTTAAAAGTTGAAAAATATATGTTGATAGAAGAAGACAAATATATATATATATATAAGCCAATACAAGTACAAAAATGTAATTTGTCCACAACTGCCGCTACCCGCCAATCGCCATAGCCGAAGAAGAAGCAAACCCACCAGCCTCAGACTTGTTTTCGATTATCTATCCTGACGGCCTCTAGCGTCACCCTCACGCCGCTCTCCGCCACGTGTCATTGAAACTTCCACTGACCTCAGATAACCTCATCCCCCCGATTCTCCTGACCTGAATATATACATATACATATACATATATATTATTATCTTCACCACCACCCCCCCTCCTTGAATTGCGTGATTTTGTCAACCGATGAAATTCAATCTTTTCTGATCTTTTTTCACCCACCCAAATTATCTGAGATCGATCAACCATGGATCATGCCGCCGATGCTTTCCGTACGGACTTGATGACCATAACTCGGTTTGTGCTGAATGAGCAGTCCAAGCATCCCGAATCACGTGGTGATTTCAGCATCTTGCTCAGCCACATTGTTCTTGGTTGCAAGTTCGTTTGCTCCGCTGTTAATAAGGTCTTCTTCTTCTTCTTCATACTTTTAATCCATTCTAACTTAATCTTTGTAAAATTCATCATCAACAACCTTTAATTACAAGCTCTGCAGATTTGGCCAAAATATTGTTTCTTGTTGATTTTAGGTTGGACCTTTTTCTTTTGGATGAATAAAGGATCATTTAAGGTGTTAAGCTGATGGTCAAACATAGGGCATTTATGAAGTACTATAACATAATTCTTTGCTACTTTTGACTTTATGTTGAAGTAGATGCCATGTCTTCTTTATACATCCCACTTTCACACCTTATTTCTGCATTCTGAGTGGGACATACTTTGTGTAGTTGGTTTGGTATGGTTCTGTGTTATGCCGATTATGATTAGTCGATAAGATCTAATTAGGCGGTGTTTGATTTTGGCTTAACAAGTTTAAGCCACTTAATAAAACCGTGTTTAAGTAATATAGATGTGTTTGATTTTGATTTAATGCTAAACCCATTGCTTGATTCATTAAGCCAATCGATTTTGCCTTTACCCCTTCAACCAGTTTTTCATTTATGAAAATCTTTTTCCTATCTGTCCTTTTCTAGTTTTCTTTGGTCAAATAGTTTTTTGTTGCTCTATCAATATCTTCTTATCCACACTTCTTTATAATTTTTTTTGATGATGTGTTGTTGAGGGTTAATGTCATAATTTGTGCCATTTAAATAATTTATCAAGCACAAAAAGAAATATATCTTATCCCACATTTCTTTATAATCTTTTCTGATGATGTGTTGTTGAGGGTTAAAGTCATAATTTATGCCATTTTTTAATAATTTATCAAGCTCAAGAAGAAATAGTTTATCTTAATTTATTTATATAGACAACTTAATCATTGTAGCCTGGTGATTGCAAAATTGTTATGCAAGTTGTTTGAGGAATTAAGTGATTCAGTTGGTAAATAAAAGATCCTGCAAGGCATGCTTTGAAACACAAGGGTTGTAATTTCAAGTTTGATTTGTGCAGGCAGGTTTGGCAAAACTCATTGGACTTGCTGGGGAGACCAATGTGCAGGCAAGTGAACGAATGACCACCTCTCCTTGTCTTTCTCCACTCATCGGTTGTTGTGTTTAGTACAACATTATGTGTCTGTTTTTGGTTTCAGGGAGAAGAACAGAAGAAACTGGATGTTCTATCGAATGAAGTTTTTGTCAAGGCTTTGGTCAGCAGTGGAAGAACAGTGAGTGTTTGTTTGTAAACATTCTTCGGCTTCATATTTGTTCTCCCCGTTAAGTTTTCTTCTTAACCATGTGATTGTGAATCACTTTTCTTCAAGTGCATACTTGTCTCTGAAGAGGATGAAGATGCCATAATTGTGGAACCGTCAAAGCGTGGAAAGTAAGCAAGCAAATTCTCATGTCATTCATAATTTTTTAACCTTTTATCTTTTTATCATATTAAGAAATTATAGGCAAACAAACAAATTATGCAGGTATTGTGTTGTTTTTGATCCGCTGGATGGATCTTCCAACATTGACTGCGGTGTTTCCATTGGAACAGTATGACAAATTATTCCTACTTGTATGTTTAATTATTGAGACTTGTTCAATTGAGTATATTCCGTCTTTTTCATCTAGATTTTTGGGATTTACATGATAAAAGATGGCGGTGAGCCATCTTTAGAAGATGTACTGCAGCCTGGAAAGAATATGCTGGCTGCTGGATACTGCATGTATGGCAGTTCTTGCACGGTGAGAAGAATCCATTTCTCTTGCATTTGATTAAACAAATTATCTCCAATTTCATTTGATTAAATCTAAATGATGCCTAGAGTTGCATTTTGTTATGTAAATTACTCATACATGCATTCATTTTTCAGCTTGTGTTGAGCGCCGGTTCTGGTGTGAATGGATTTACTCTTGATCCATCTCTAGGGGAGTTTATACTCACCCATCCTGACATTAAGGTAATACAAGCCTTCATATCGTAAGACTTCCTACTTGTAAGCCTTTATCCACAACTATTTGTGGTGTCTGTCCTATCCTATCGCATCTCCCATAAAAATTGCAATATATCATGTATTTTTTTTGCTATGTTTTACATCTCATCTTTTTAAAAGTTATGTTTACTGTTTACAGATCCCAAAAAAAGGAAAGATTTATTCAGTTAATGAAGGAAATGCTAAGAACTGGGATGGTCCCACTGCAAAGTATGTTGATTATGTTGTGTCCTTTTTCTGTTTACAATATGTTGTTGTTGACTTTCTTTGAGTTTCATTTCAGGTATGTGGAAAAATGCAAGTTTCCCACGGATGGTTCATCTGCAAAATCTCTAAGATATATTGGAAGGTATGCATGATACTATTTGTTCCTTTGTTTTTTTGTTTTTTTACACGTAATTCTTGTTGTTTGATATAATGATTTTGGTTTCAGTATGGTTGCTGATGTTCATCGCACCTTACTTTACGGGGGCATCTTTTTGTACCCTGCTGATAAGAAGAGCCCGAATGGGAAACTGAGGTACATTTTAGTTAAGGCGGTTATTATGGTTTCAGTTGCCAATTGATTTCAAATTTCAATATATATATATATGGATGAAACAGGGTTCTGTATGAAGTCTTCCCTATGTCATTCTTGATGGAACAAGCCGGAGGCCAGTCCTTCACCGGAAAGGAGCGGGTAATGACACCTTATTGTTGCTTTTTTTTGTGTTATACTATCTAATTTTGAACTCTATGTATACTTGTTTGCTTTATCCAACACAGACCATCAAACCTATACAGAGTCTGGTTCAATGAAAACCACAAATGTATTTTGATAACTAGGGAACTACTTTTTAGTATACATTCACTTTTGAATCTACTAATTTGACAAAATAAAAATACAAGACAAGATATTCATCCATGAATATATAACTGGCAATTTATATATAGTTTAATGAAATTTATATGATGTATGAATAGTCATCAGCACTATAAAGTTAGTTTCCTGATGATTGTCACATGTAAATTCTTGTTGTATGTATACACATATAAGGCTCTGATTCCACATATCCTAAAATAACATGGTATTAGAAGGAGGATCTAACACACACCATCTATGAACTCGATACATTCTTTCGCCTTTCTTCTTTCTGGACCATCACTTCATCAAACCTAGATATTATAAGTAGGCAACTCTTCTCTTATTATATATACGAATGAGCTTTTGGTCCGTTTCAAGCAACAATAAAAAATGAAATTCGATAAATTTAATGCATTTTGATTAATGGCATGCAGTCACTTGATTTGGTTCCGAAGAAGATACATGAACGATCTCCAATCTTCCTTGGGAGCTACGATGATGTGGAAGAAATCAAGGCATTGTATGCAGCTGAAGAGAAGAAGGCATAAAAAGAGAAGGCATAAAGTAAGGGATTGATATCATCTTGTGCAGTTGCTACTTGTCATTTTTCTCTTCATAAACCATGCCATGCTATGCTACTTTTCCTTCATATATTTGTAATAAAAAGCTACAATTTGTCAACTAGTGTTACTACTCAATATTAGGTTAGCTTAGCTTATTGCGAGTTATTTACGATAATAACCTTTTAATATGTTTTTTAAACACATGATCATTTGATAGATTTTAGATTGTTTTTCTCAACTATATAATATCTTAAAATCTATCAAAAGGTCATGCAAACACATATGTACCAGGTTTTCTCTTAAATAACTATATGGTTTTTCTAAGGCAAGCTTCAACAACATATTTAAAGCAAATTACCTTTTTAATCCCTATAGTTTGTTAAAAAAATGCAATTTTCGAATTATAGTTTATTACTGTTTTGGTCACTGTGTCCCCGTTGATCCGTCCCAACGGTAGATGTGTTGGTGTAATCCATATGTATGAGGTCCCAGGTCCAACCATGGGTACTATGTCTCTACCAATGGAATGCATACGCTGATTTACCTCCCCCATGATGACCGTGAGACCGGTGCGATGAAGGTGTCTCAGAGGATGGCATGTACCTTTTTTTTGCTCACTACGGTTTATAATTCTCTACTTTTTTTATGTTTAAAGATAAAAACTAAATACACCATTCTCTACTTTTTTATGTTTAAAGATAAAAATTAAATTAATAATAATAAATGACAAACTGTATTGTTTCGATCAAACTTCTCTGAGATTTCGCCATCAGATCTTCGTATTGTTTGAGTTTCTATCGGCAAACTAATCCGATAGTCGTTTAGGTACTGTGTGGTGTGTGTGTGTGTTCTTATTTGTGTGATTTCTTATGACTGATCTGCTCTTCATCAAATGATACATTATGCTTTGTTTCATAAGTACGATTTAGTTCATGTACAATTGTTAATGTGTGCATCGGTCAGTCTTTGTGCATATGTGCATTTTGGAAGTGTAAAATTCAAAGTTTTAGAGTGCATGTGTACACTAAACACGATGCTAGTGCATATCTGCACTTTGGATAGAGAAATAACACACATGAAGTATGCATGTTTATTCACATTTAATATATAATGTATGCATATGTGCATTTGAGTAATTGTACAAAATTAGCCTTTATGCATATGTACAAAACTGAGTATCCATATTAAACAGCCCCCAGCCTCAAAAAAAAAAGATAAATAACATAAATTATTTTGAAAATAATAAAAATTTCCATGTTTGACTTTCATTAAATAAATAATAAAAATTTCCATGTTTGACTTCCCTTATATATAAAGAAAGGGCGTTATTAGAGATGGGCGTATGAAGGACAGGTCCCGGCCTTAACCGGACCTTGAAAGGACCGATCCTAAACAGTAACTTTCGTAACTGAGCCTAACGTAACCGGGCCTCGCAAAATCGATCCCGAGCCAAGACACGCCTTGAGTAAATGAGGGGTAACCGGTTCTCTTGTAAATAGCCTGGCTATTGATAACCTGGCCTTGGACGGCCTTGTGAGTTGTGAGGATGGGCTTTTTTTGTTATTTTTTTGTAACATATAAATTATAAACCTAAATTTATTTTATAAATCTAAAGTCTAAACCATAAATTAAATTTATTTTATAAGCACTAAAACTGTATTATATAAAACAAATATAATAAAAAATACATTTATTATAATTTCGATAACTTATGATACATAAAATAACTCAATAATTCAATATTAATATGTTTAAAAATACAAGTAATTGAATACATCTCTTAAAAATCGGGCCGGGCCTTGGACCTCTAAAAACCCTGCCCTACGTGAGTAATTGCGTTCTTTTGGTTTGGGTTCTAGGGACTGTTCACTAAACGCTTACAGGGCCATTTACCTTTGCTGGATGAACATGATATGGGCTAAAAATCTTAGCTGGTAAAAAAGATGATAAGGATGGATTTCACTAATCGAAACAAGGTCAGGTATCAACCATCCATGGCTGAATCATTACATTTTCCACATTTATGGTACCCCTTGTTCTTCACTCCGAACTCCAAGTCCTCTACTCTTACATGATAAGTGAGGGTGACAACTCTTACTCAATAAGCACTTACCAGGTTAACTATTGCATAGAATACCATTTTTATGGACTACCCGGTAAAGTAAGTTAGAGCATTGAATCTTACATATAAGAGCTTACTGGTTCAGCGTTTGGAGAGCTTACTGGTTCAGCGTTTGGGTATCTGGACAAAGCAGATTAGCCACGATAAGAGCCGAGTTTCACTTACTACCCAGAAACCTATTATCAGAAATGTAAAATATAGAACAATGTTATCAAGCTCTGATAATCTTTTCGGTAAGTGGTAACAATGAAATAATGTCAAGAATAGCGATAAGGAACCTATAAGAGCACCTCCAATAGGGTTTATTGACATTGGTAAGAACCCTACCAAACAACTCAGGCTAAAAAAACCTTGCTAAACCATAGCAACTTAGGAGTTTCAAAAAACTGTGTCTGCTTTTGGCAACTCGTAGTTTTTGGTTAAACCTTCAATAAGTGTAGATGCATATATATATATATATAGGGTTGGATTCGGGTGAGAAGTTAACGAGAAAAGTGCATTGAATTCACCGCCATGGCTGCAACTCTTTGCCCCGCCAAGATATATCCGAGTTTCACCCACTTCCCATAACCTATTTTCAGAAATGTAAAATAGAGTACAATGTCATCAAGCTTCGACTTGGTAATGATGCAACAAGGAACCTGAAAGAGCATCTCCAACAGCATTCATTGATAGAATTATAAATCCTAGTAAACAACTCAGGTTCAAAAATTGCTTGATATCTTTATTGAAACGAATTAGATCCCACCTTTCGCTACCATAACAAAAAGCCCAATAACTTCTTTCAATCGCTGAACATATCATGCATTTCTTTTGAAATTCAAAGCAATTGTTTTCCCGAGAGAAGAAGTTGATAAATTGATGAAATGATTTACATTAAAAGGTTAAACAAGCCTTCGTAAACCAAAGCAGAATGGGGTCTTTGGAAAACTGTGTTGGGTTATGGCGACAGAAAGAAGCATGCAATCACCATAACTTTTGGTTAAACGTTCAAAACATAACGAAAATGTAAAAGAAAAAATATGTAAAACGGGGGTGGATTGAAAATTGTGAGGCTTGGATCTGTAGCCAATAGAAAAAAAAGAATTAACGCCATGGCTATAAAAAAAAATCCTTAATCTTAGGTAAACAACTCAGGTTAAAGAATCCTAGACATCAGGAAAATGAACACTGCATCATGCATATAACATAGCCATCATGCATATATATGCATGCATCAGCCAACATCACTAAACTATATTCATTATTCGGACTTTTGAAAACCTTTTCTGTCCACATGCTAACTAATGACATATTTATGTTTTCCCATACCAATTGAGAAGTGGTAGGAAAATCCCACGGGGGGTGGGTATTGGCAGCCCTCTACTACTGGCAGGTGTGGCATGCTTTCACATTACCAAAAACCATTTTGCCCGCAAGTTGCTGATACGTCTTGAATTTCATGGACCATTAGTTTACTCAGCCATTTCTAGTAACAGGTCCCAACTTCTATTGCCCAAACAATTCCTACTCTACAGTAATACTTTAAATCATTCTTGGAAATTTTGAAGTTATGGTTGCTCAAATCTCAGTTATGGACTCCTTTTTCGAATTTAAAAAAAAAAGTAGCAATAGTTCCTTCATATGCTACTACAAGTTGGTGAAGGAGATCCTTTGTCTGTCCTATTTGCCTCTTCGATATTATTGATGGAGCAAAAAATAAGGTTAGATATCAAGTATTTGATTCCCAATCTGTGTATGACACACATGAATGCACTCTGTTTGTGATGTTATCATGGAGTGATTATGGTCAAGGAGATGGAGATCCTAGGTTTTCTCAGAGCAAACACCATGCCAACTAGCAAAGAATGCTTCATTAACATTCAGCATAATCTTGGAAAATGGTTGTCGTACAAGCAATACAACTACTTAATTTTCCCCAAAGATGCATGTAATGTTGGATTCAACAGTGCCACTTAATCTAAGTCATCCTCGAGGGAAGTCTATAAAGTCATCCTTGCTACATTCTCCTTTGTTCTTTCTTAAATTCCAATGTTTGTGCTAAAATTAGCAGGCCATCCAACTTTTATAGGATACTACAAGCCCCAAAGGATATTCTAGGTTGTACCACACAAAGTCTAGCCTACGACAAATATCACAAAGTTTCTACGTGATACAAGACATCTTGAAACGAATTAGATCCCACCTTTCGCTGCCATAACAAAGAGCCCAATAATTTCTTTCAATCGCTGAACATATCACATTCCATTAGAAATTCAAAGCAATTGCTTTCCAAAGAGAAGAAGTTGATAAATTGATGAAATGATTTACACAAATAGGTTAAACAGGCCTTGGTAAACCGAAGCAGAATAGGGTTTTTGGAAAACTGTGTCGGGTTATGGCGACAGAAAGAAGCATTCAATCAACATAATTTTTGGTTAAACGTTCAAAAAATAACGAAAATGTTCAAAAACATATGTAGAACGGAGTGGAGTTGAAAATTGGGTTAATTACATGGGTGTGTATCAAACTTGTCACGTTTTATCATTGTATGTATCCAACTTTTAAACTTACCATTGTATGTATCAAAC
>LUCG01220136.1:0-12013 GCA_001633085.1 Carthamus tinctorius
AGAGAGAGAGAGAGAGAGAGCTATGGTGGTGAGGTGATATACATAATAATTACAATACATGGAAGTAAATTACATTATTAGTCCCTCGAGTGTCTGGTACATATCAACTTCGGTCACTAACTTATTTATTTTACGTTATCGGTCCTTCTGTTGAAATAAACTTTATATAGTGTTGTTTGTTTTCTAAGAGGTGTTAAAAGAAGTAAGCCACACTTAGATTTGGTTTTTTTGTTAGAACATGAAAATATTAACTTTGGTGATTAAAAGTACAGAAATATTGGGGAGAGAGGTTGGCGGTTTTACCAGAAATCGTAGTTTCGGATCCGGATGACCTAATCCAACAAACGAATGAGGTTACAAACCCAAAGCAAACAAACTAAAATAATGCCCAAAGCGCTCCCAACTTGTTTATAGATGTTCTTCCCTTAATATTAGATGCATTAAACCCTCAATAATGCAACGAATAAAGATTAAACCTAAAAGTCTAATTTAGATGAAACTTTATATGCGACTTGGAAGTCACCTATGATCTTGTTCGGTTCCATTTTAGCAGACGCACGACTACAAAAGCAACGTGGTGCAAGTCACTCATTTCTTCAAATTGTATGTAACACCGGCTTGACTTCACGAAAGTAGCCTAACACGTTGATCGTAACGTATTGCTGTCCAACATTCTAATTTTAAATTAGATGTAAGTCGTGTAGTATGCAACTTTAAATGCAAGTTGCACAACCCACTACTCACATCATGTAAAGTAGCATCAACAACGTGGTTTTGTTTCACATATTTCAATGAGGGACCTCGATGGTCATAATCGGACGGAGGGGAGAGGTTGATGGTGGTGAGGGTGGGTGGGGTGGGATAGGGAGGTCGATGTAGTTGTTAGAGATTGACTAATATTGTTTGGGTATTTTTTTGGTTTATTTTCAACATACCTTAAACATATTGCTTAGATCACAACTATCACGTACACAAATAGAAAAAGAAAGAAAAGATAGCAAGAAATTGCTCAATTTTTAGTGGGATGGTTAAATAGATATTTGTTTAGCATGAAAATGTGGTTGAACATTCCAATGAAAATGTGTCTGAAAATCCCAATGATTTTGTTGAAAATATCGAAAATCCAATTGAACAAATAGTTGATAATTTTGTTGAAAATATTGAAAATCCAATTGAAGAAATAGTTGATAATTTTGTTGAAAATACTGAAAACCTGTGTACCTATGAACTTAGAGACAATGAGAATCCGTGTAATGATGAAATCGGTTTGAACATTTTTTATCCAATTGTTTGGCATGTGTCTTAGAATCAAAAATGAAAGATTTGGTTGTTGAAAGAAGACCTATAAAGGAACACCAACATCAGTTTGAATATTTCTGGTTTTTATCCCCCCCCCTCTTGTACTTTTATTTTTATTAATAAAAATCGGCATGGGGATGAAGTTCCAAACTTCTAAAAAAATTATTGTTTCGTTTGCTTACAAAAATAGACATAAGGGTATCTTTTAACATTTTCGCATAGGGCATCAAAAACCCTAGGACTAGCCCTGGCGAGAACCGGTAGGACAATGCAGGTTAGGGGAGTGGTGGTAGTTAGGACGACAAAAGTAATGGCATGGTGGTCGGAGGGTGGGTGTAAGGGCAGGGTAGATGTAGCCACTATCATTGTCACTGCAGCGGCCTCCTCCACCCACCCACCCCATCTTCGACCACCAATATCATCATGCCACTACTGTTGTCATCACATGTGCCACCCCTACCCTCCCCCAAAACAGAGATGAAGATTCTAATTCTTCTAAGATATTCCATTCCAATTCCTACCAACCACACGCGTAGCCAAATTTCATGCCAATTCCTTCAAATTAAAATACTTATAATTCCAACTTCACCAAATCCCGTTCTGCAAAGCAAACGCCCCCAAAATTACTTGATACAACAACACTCACTGCTATATTTCTTTCTTGCTTTTTGTAGGCATGCTCATATTTGTAATGAAAATATGTTGGTGACTTGTATCACCAATATTATTCAAGTGTAATGGGATGAACTTGTTTGATCAATGTAATCTTGATAAATTTCGAACAATGGTGGTGCGGAGTGCACATTTGTTGTTAGTACATTTGAGTTAATTCTGATTTATAGTAAACTGTTGTTTAGGGGCAAAGCCCCTAAAGGACGGGAACGCCCCCAGTAGTGGGGTCCAAGGAGGGTCCGGGGGCAACGCGCCGCCCCCTGGATGGGGTCTTGGAAAATTTTTATTTGGGTTAATATTGCTTTAAGAAAAATGCATGAAAATCCGAATTTGGGTTTGATAACCCGGTTTTTTGACCCAGTGTTCAAACCTGATTTATAGCCATTTGAGATGGTTTTGGAGCGATCATATTGACAGTATTCCTTAGTTTCAAAATAGAGGTTATGATCTCGATTTTGGTACGCAATTTTCATAACATCGAATTCTTTGTTCTTTGAAGTACTGAATTTTATCGGATTGAAGTTTCGATATAAACCATCAAAATAATTCAATCTGAAAGTGTATCACGACTTTCAGTAATCCAAGCAATCGAAATCAAGATTTCTAACAAAATATGAACTACTCCTACTTCACACAAGAGTGTTCTTAATTCTATAAGTACCATCTAAATAGAAGAACCATTATTTATTTATTTTTGTTATGGTTGCAACCAAATCAACAAGCCTAATTAGGCACAATAACTTGGAACCTCTAACCTGGGTCCAGGAGAGCTCTTTGGACATCGACCACCATCATTACAATGAAACCCACACCTTTGTGCTTGGAAATCTGCAATCACGTTTCACACTCATTCATAAGTTGCAATGTTTGACCAGGAAAGGCCCAAAGCCTTGCTTGTGATGTTAAGAATGCTGAAATAGAAGATTGTAACTTGAAAAGTTCTCGGAAGAAAAAAAATGTTGCACATTCATGAGATTTCGCAGATAGAAAATTGTCGAATATTTCATACTTCATAGGATCGTGGGAGTATAAAAGGGTACTCTATCTCAACATCTAGGATTCTTGCATCAAATCTTTAAAAACTAAATAAATGTTACAGATCGAGATTCTAACCTCGGTTAGGATAGGAGCGATGGTGGGATAACTTTGTAAGGATTCAATATACCACTGGGATCCAGCAATTTCTTGATAGAAGCCATAAGTTGTACCTGTACAAGCCAACGGTCTCATCCATAAAGAGGAGGAAGATCAATATTACAACTCTCTATTGCAACCCCTCCCCCACCCCCAAAAGGGGGTGATTGGTTCACATAATGGAATTGGAATCCATCGAAGAAATTTGACTTTGAAGGAATTGGAATGGAATTTGACCATGTATTTGGTTGAAAGGAATTCATTTCCTTCACCTAAACCAAGAAATAATGAATTCCTTGAATTGTGGAATTCAAAGGATTCCATCAAGTTCATTCTGCGAACCAAACATGACTAAGGAATTTGGTCAAAGGAATTTGTCATTCCGGTTCCATCAAATTCCTTTGAATCCCACAAACCAAACAACCCCTTTTCAATGAAGATTCCTAACGTAATGCTAATCATTGTGATGTTTATGGTTAGTATTTTGTAATACATAACATTCATGGATGACATATAGAAAAGCAAGTAAAAGCAAAGCAAGTGCCGTAGAGAGGATAAGAAAGTAGACTTACGGTTCCAGCTGACTTGCTATAGTAAATCTTTTCAGCTTTCATGAGACCTAGCCCATGTTCAGCACTGATACTCCCATGGTGCCGAGATGTCCATTCATACACAAAGGGCTCGATTTGTGCCAAAATCTGCAGGGGGGTTCTTATAATGGTTAGAAGCAATAGGGTCGGTCCATTTTTACTTTTGTGAAGCAAGAACACAAATCTTACCGTGTCATCATACTGTGGAGTTGAGACATTTAGATGGAGGTTGCCATCTCCAAGGTGACCATATCCCACTACATTTGCTACAGCACCTAGTTTTTTTCAAACTAAAGTGAGGAAATAATACCAGATTAAGATAATTTATTGGCATAATCATTGTGGTTGTATTGCAATATGACTAATTACACCTTAATCAGCATCTGAAGATGCGGAAACTATAGTTTTCCATCCACATTAGACAATAAATTAAAGTTGGTATATTGTGATATTTATGTTGTTTCCTTCTAACGATCCCTTCAAGGACTTAAAAAAAATGAACATGGATGGATGCATGATTGTAAGATAGTTACCAAGACGTATCCGCATTTCCTCAACAAGATCATACATCTTTTCAACCGGTAATGATAGATCATACTTATATACAGCTCCAGCTTTCATCAATGCTTCCGGAATACCCTGAAAGCAAGTATTTAAAATTAGCATATCAAAGTGATTATGCAAATTGGATAACAAAAATGACAAGTACTTTCTTTCTCTGATAAGCTCGCTACTTCAAGCTCCGCCCCTGAAGGGGTGTCCTGGATCAACATCCAAATTTGACTATTCCCACAAGGCCACACCCATTTAGTGTGGCTAAGATTCATATAACTAAAATTGCTTCTCTGATCAATAAAAAGATAAACTATCTAAAGATGAATTCTCCTGCAACTAAGAGGTTTTGAGGATCAACTCTTATACTACAAAGACATGGGTTTCTTCAAGTGGGTGCACAATTTTCTAACACCCTAATTTCTCAATGGTTCCGTTAAAGGTATCAGAAACTATTAGAAGTTTTTTATGTCAAATACATAGATGGTATTATATCAGAGTTGGCCAAAGAGGCAAACCCAAACCAAATTAGTTACCGCACAAGATAAAACAAATACCCTATACAATGCAATGCTACCTTGAAAACAAAACACTGTTAGAATACTAATGATGTCTATCACATCAAAAGCAAAAATTGTAGTGAGACATGAGCTTTTTCTTTCTGGAATGTGACGGTTAATTTCAGACAGATTACTAAGACACATATAGGGTGTGCAAGGGGCCTCACATCAGTAGGAGTTGTGTAACAAGAATATCTAATCAATTATGAAGAGGTATATTTAGGTATCGGTGGTGAAAAGTTTCATGCTTAACAGATGTAATAGTGGGATTGCAAACCTCACGAATATGCCAAAATGATGATGCTTGATTCAAATCCTGTGCAAGGGCACCATCAGATACCAACCCACTTTCCATAGCGTGAACAAGAAAGGCCTCAAGCTTCTCCCTAAAGAAAATCAGAAACAGGTTACAGTTGCAACAAATCAAAAAAGAGACATAAGGTAACTGTGGGTAAAACCGTTAGGTTGCGAGTTCAAGCCTCTTTAGCCTTAGAGACACCGACGCATAAGTTTGTTAACCGTTTTAAAAGAAGTATAGAGAAGTGCTAACAGAACTAAAAGAAATTATATACAATTCCATATAGCGAGAAATTAGACATTTCTAACCAATTTCCATATAGCTATAGATGAGATAATGCTCGATCAAAGATGAAGACATCTGATGGCACACTTCAGATTCACGCAAACCAGCCTTGGATGTAATGATATATTGGTTTTGCTAAGTTGTTTTCACACAATCTTACAAAGAAAAACTTCCCCAAATTATATAACTGGTTTAAATGGTATTTACTAAGAGGGAGACCATAAACATTAATTTTGAACCAATCGTGGACTGGAGCCTATCGGAACATCTTCTAAAGTTGGAACTAAAGAGCAATATGCTGCTTTATACAAAATGAATACATTTTTTTAGTGAGAGCCTGCATGTCTACATCACATGTTATCAGAGTACTTGGCCCTCAAAATAATCATATTTCCTAAAATGATAGAAAGTAATAACACAGAACGTCATCCGCTTTAGGATCTTGGATAAAACAATGAAGAAGTTTTGCACTTAGAAAGTAACTACAGCAAAACCGACATATTTGTGGTGCATTATCGCAGAGATAGAAACAGGTAAAATAGCAGGAAGTTTACTTGTCACTAGATTCATTGCTGCCTGTTGTCTCGATGACAACATAGAAGTTGTAAATTGAGGAAGGTAATGGATTTCGGACACCATCTAGGTGGTTAAGAACCTACACAGCACAAGAAAATCAGAATGTTAAATGTGATGGAAAGAGACAACTTTTCTTTCATGCATGTTGTGTCATTATCCCTATTAAGTGTGCAAATAAGGTCAAAACAATTATGTCACATACACACTGGGATAAATCGAATTGCAGGATGTAGATTCTCTCAGCATGTCTAATGGTCTTTGGCATACAGCTATTATGTTCATCAAATATAGTAGCATAAATCTGGCTAGGAGCTTACTGATATGAAGGATTCTTACAGCATAAGGCTTTTAAATATTTGCTTAGAATGATCAGCAAGCAGATTCAAACAGATGCACACACCTCATTAAGCAAATTACATAGAACCCTAAGGAAGAAAGAAATAGGCCTCTCCATTGCCATAGCTGTTGCAAATGCTTCACAAGTACCATACCGTTACATAGCTATCGATACTCACATGCTAATACGCAAAAATGCCTAAAAAAGAGAGGGGATAATAATGACATATATGAAAGCTTGCAGAACTTACTAGATTCATTGCTTGGGAGTCAAGAAATTCAAATGCAGATAATATTTCACCAAGTCTCCTTTTAGCTTGAAATAGAAGCTTCTGATAGACGGAAGCAGAACATATGATTAAAAGAAATTAAGAAAACATAACATGTTGGAAGAAAAAATCAACTGATATAATCTTGGCAAGCAAGAAAATACATCAATATATAATCTCTAAACTACATCGTATCAGGAAAACGGAATATACTATACCTGGCAACTGATATAATCTTGGCAAGCAAGGAAAGCCATGTTTACTGAAGACAACTTTGGAGGCGTGAGTATGGAAACCTTTGTTATGATGCCCAAAGACCCTTCACTTCCTGCATATAGATACATGAGCAATGGACCAGATAACCAGTTAAATATTTATACACTTCTGCACTAAAATGATGATTATATGGGAACTGTAATCGAACCTATAAACAAATGCTTCAGGTCATAGCCAGTATTATCTTTTCGCAAAGTCCCAAGCATATCCATCACATCACCATTCGCCAAAACAACTTCAAGACCTGAAACAGTAAATGTATTTTTATGCATCAGCTACCCTAAGAGCTCGCACCAAAACAATCTGACAAGACATCATTGATTATTTGTACATGTAGATGGCATGCTAAAAATGCAATAATTGCAGCACATACGAAAAAGAAAATCATTCAATAAGCTAACTATAAAGTGATAACTTAGCATGCATCTTGCAAAGATATGTACTTTGAAGAGCTTCTGCATGCTAGCAAGGGTGGGGCCAACTTAGAACCAGAAGGTGCATTGGCACCCCCTCATCTTTTAATTTTCTTTTTTATGTATTAATTTTAAGGTCCAATTTTTAAAGTGTAACGGCGTGGGATCCGTCTCCCCCAATAACATTCCCAGTTTTTATGTATATGTTTTTATCCAGCATCTCTAAGCATTGGCACTTTCACACACACACAAAAACCAGAGCCCTGCTCTATTTGTCTGTATAAATATAGGCATAATTAAGTTGTGTAGGTAACTCATTTTCAACTATTTCTTACCAGCATCAGAAGGTGCATATTCTAGGTGGAAGTACTAACTAGTAACTACATACACTAAACACTTCTAGCATAGATATGTTGATATAAATGTTTAATTCCATATGTTTAAATACTTGGATGTACTAATTGAGAAAACACTTGCCAAGAACAGTTCCATGAAGAGATCCATAACGTACTAGGCGCAAACCACCAGCATTAGTGGAAACATTTCCACCAATCTGACAGCTTCCCTTTGCACCCAAGTCCAATGGCATGATAAAGCTGAAAGCAAGAAGAAAATAGAATGTCAGACAAAAAATACAAAAGGATATAACAAGTGGTCAAATTTGCATATTGCAAAACAATATCCTGTCACTTGTAGTTTTTCAGCACTGATCTCCCTAGAGAGGTAATATAGTTTTTAAGATTTTTACCCTTGCTTGTCTAAGAAAGAAATCAGATTTTCCAGTATACATCCTGCTTCACATACCAGTACACCGCTGACCTACAAAATGCAGGGCTTGATCACTTCATTGATGAATAGCTGGTTAATATATCTAATCACGGACTGGTTATATGTAACCTTTGCAGAAAGTAAGGATTGTAACCAATCCCTTTAAGTTCTGAAGCAATAATTGACAAAGAAAATTACACATGGAAACAGCAACCAATTTTATTTTTTTTTTGCTTTCTTACAAATGACTAAAAAGAGCTTGAGCTAAATAATATGAGAAGACTGACCTCCCTACCTTGTCAAAGGAAATAATGCTATTCATGCGCTGAGTATTAATAATGACCTGCAAGTCATGGAGTGGCCACATTAAGTCAAACACTAGAACCTACAAAAATAAAAATATATCTAAAAGTAGAGCAAAAAGACACGGGAAATTTCATGTTTGACATCAATTAGCATATTAGATCAGAAGTCAGCCATGCAGTTGTTATGCATGTCTATTTGTCACTCTCAGTCTATCCAAGGCCAACATGCATATATCAAGAGGAACTTGTGTCAGCTAAGGCTGTACTGAGATTTGTAGAACACCACCAACACCTTGGTGTAGTTCAGATATCTACATACCCTCGGACTTCTGTTCATAATGATGTCATGCTTGCCGGCTGCTATATGACATATCCTTTAGCCACTCTAGTACTTGGCATTGGTTGCAGGAAACAAGTTGTCACAACTTCTATTGCTAAATGATGTAAATAAATTTACAATATTCGAAGACTTTCTGCAACTCCACAGATCCAGCACGACATTGGTGATCTCTCTTATAAAACCATCTTCTTTAGAAACCCACTTGATAACAAAGTTTGCTGCGAGAGCCTGTGAACTGTAAGGTCTGTTGCCTCCTCCCTTTCTAAGTCGAACAATAAAATACTCTCCTAAGGAGATATTCTTTCTATCCATAAACAGAAAGGGGTAGAGATTCCTGCTTGCCTACTTTGCGGATCGAAAGCAGGCCGGCTCTAAAAACCAACATAGAAGAATAAAGTTTGAATAAGTGAAGGAAAAAAGGGATCATAGTAGCGTTACCTCATCAAACACAGGAACACTTCCTCCAACAAGCCCTGTGTTTCCACCTTGGGGAACAACTGCCAAACATCTGGAATTGCAATACTTAAGAATTTGAGATAACTGCATGAAAACACATAGACAGTAATAACTATCTGCAATTCAAGCCAGCCTCAACAACCATTTTGGCAAAAGAATTAGATATGAACCTCCTCAGTATTCTCAGGTTGGAGCATAAGCTTACTTGAGCCTTTGTACTTGTGCATCCAGTCTGTGTTTGCAGGTTGTAGTTCTTCGTCATCCTGGATAACTTTTTTCACCCCTAATATCTTCTCGAAATAGATGATATCATCATGATTAATAGATGAAAACAAGGGGTTCCTCTGCACTACAGTGGAGGCCACTGAACCAAAACTTCTGTGCTGAATTCTAGACATATTCTGCATCTGAATCAGGGAGGGTTTCTGAACATCCCATCTACAACTTGCAAGAAAATGCTTGAAAGACGCAGGGCCACAATGCTGGATAAAACCTGCAATCAGAGTATATAAACAGACATGGTAAAATTAATCTGGATTGAATTCTAAGTTCCAACTGCCACAGCAAGACGAATTACTTGATAGTTAAAATGAAATCAATAACAACAACAAAAGCATTTTATCCCAAGGACCCAAACCAGTAGAGGTAGGATAAAAGAATTAAACCCAAACAAGTTAAAGAACAGTTTCAACCCAAAGGCAAAGATATATAGAGATGAACCTACTGCAGTCGTGGCACAAAATGGCGTTCGTCCGTGCTACCTATCTAAAGCCAATTTTATTGTTGTGCAAAAACCACAAATGATTCTTCACTGCTTACCCCTATGTCAATCTTGGCCATCCTTTGTCTCTCATAATGACCTCTTCTAGCCGTTGCATTTACAGGTTTAGGTTAAAGATAACCAAACCACCTCAATTACTCCTTAACTAGTGCCACCTTAAGCTTCTTCCATATATCCTCATTTCTAATTTCATATCTTGGTGCATGTTAGATTTTGGGGGATGACATTAATCCTGTGAATCTTAGTAGGTCTTACTTTTTACCATTGTCCTACAGAACTTGCCTCTCAGCTTCAGTGGAATATATCAAGCACACAAACCTCCGCGAACTCACCCGTTAACGGTTATAATCGTTAACCGCTATAAACCGTCGATCTCTCATTTAAATACGTAAAATGAGAATTCGTGTATATAAGTCTTGATTTTCTCAGCCTTTGAGAAGAGAGTAAAACTCGAGAATTATCCCAATACCAAAATTCGTGAACCCAAGGCTAACAGGGTCAAATTATTGTATTCGGGAAGTGTTCTCCAATACATGATTCTTGAGATTATCCGGTCCTATATCATATCCGTATACACAGTCCCCAACATGACCTCTATCCCAAATAACAAAAAGTTTCCTTCTTGACTGCTTGTCAAATAATGTTCGAATTGTCCTCTGCTTTCCTATCAACACCACTAAAGTTGAACAAATGATTTCACCACTAAAATTCAATATTGACTTCCTATATATCACCAACAAATCAAATTAGCATATTATAATTTTGTGTAGTAAGATCACAATTTAGTTTCTTAAATCTTAATCAACTCATAAATTAAACCATCTTGAAAACCTCCGGGTAAAACACAGTACAATCCGCAATAAAATTCACATAAACAATGAGGGTATCAGATAATCTTTCCCCTTCCAATTTGATGTTTCATTAATCCCAATTACTAACAATTAAAAAAAAATTAGTTACAAAATGAAACGACAGCCCCGATTTGAAACCTACAAGAAGGAACTTCGAAGTGTTTCAAGTGAATTGCGAGTCCACATGCAAAAGTAAATTAGGGATAATTACAAGTATAGGCCATGAAAGAAAGCAAGAAAAGAAATGCATGTGTGATCAATTCATAGAACAACACCTCCTGAAGTTGAAGACGATCGGATAGGTTCATTGAGATTAGGGTTGAATCGGCGATGATGAAGGATTCTATTGGCCTTTTGGTTGAGTAGACGATAAGAAGAAGTAGCAACAGCTATTCGCTTCTCCATGTTCGTTCGCTTGTCCCACTGGCACTCTTTGTTATTTTTGTTTCAATGGAATTAATAATATATCCGTTATTTACTTTCATTCCATATATATCGATTTGCCAAATGTTAATTAAATGCGTTTAATGTTTTTTTTTATATAAAGTTCACCTAATTTTTATCGAGAGCTAAAGCATGCTCCTCTAGGATTAATACTCAGTGGCCCCTAATTGCTCACTCCCGGATTCAAACTTGGATTGGTTGTTACACCTTCCACAAGCCTTAACCGATAGGCTACCTCGTTGGGGTTTGCATTTAATGTTGACATCATCAAAAAGTTATTTGTTTGTTGATTATATATGGCGAAATATACTTTGTTTAGAGTATAACGGCATCTCGAACAGCTTCTCTAATATTTCTTCAAAATGAAGAATTAAAGTCTAAAAACCTTCATAATAAAAAAAAAAATTCTATTTTAGAGATAATATCATTACTTGTATTATTAAAATATTTATATATCTAATAAAATACTATCTCTCTCCTATACATTTTATTTCAAAAAAATTTATTGGTGAAATACAGTAAAAAAGGTAATTATCTTTCATGGTAATCATTTTTTAAGATTGTTGAGGAGATTTCCAAATTTGAAGATTTTTGTATTTTCTCTCATACTTTCTCTATTTTGAAGAAAGTTTTGAAGAATCTATTGAAGCCCAAAATTGTTAAAAATCTCCATTTTTCTTCATTTTGAATAAGTTGTTGGAGATGTTATAATCGTACAAGTTTATTTTAGAAAAGAGTGAGGATTTTTGTAACAACTCGTCCCACATGGATAGATAATAGAACTTGTGAGCACCTTATAAGCCTCAAT
>LUCG01220216.1:0-10125 GCA_001633085.1 Carthamus tinctorius
ATAAAGTTTAAATCGTTTAACCTTAGTCCACCTATCAAACGATTTACCTTTTGGGTAGTCTGGCTAGATAGGAGTTTCCCGATTTCAATTTTATTTTTTTTTTCGTTTTATTTGGATTTTTAACGTTAATGCATTTTGTTTGAACTTATAAGTTTGAATCATAAAATTTGGATTCCTAATCTTTTTTATGAATTTTCAAATTTTAATTTTATAAATGCTAAACAGATTAAACGGGTCAACCCGTATATTAAACGTGTCGGGTTGGGGTTGAAATTTCTGACCCGTTTATTAAACGGGTCGGGTTAGGGTCAAAAACTCTCAACTCGTATAACTTTGAACCCTACACAAACGTAGCACGACACGACACATTTGCCAGGTCTATATTTGGGCATATGGTTTTTGTATGTGTAATAATAAATAGAGTAAACTACACCATTTGGTCCTTTGTTGAAAATAATGATTTTGATCTTTATAGTGTCAAAATCATAAGATGATCGTCTTGGTTTACATAGCGTTCGGATTTTGTCCCTTTTTTTAATGGCAATTAAAAGTTTATGCTAATGAAAGATATTTTCGTCATTTTTTCATTTCTTACCCATTCAAAATTAATTTTATGATTTTTTTTCTTGTAGTTTTTGATTGGTAAAAGATTAACATAATAATGAGAATATCCTTCATGCAACGGAATCTTTAACGGTGGTTAGATAGAGAGATCAAATATAGATATTTTTTCAAACCACAATGACTATCTTATAGTTTTAAAACTAGAGAGATAAAAAAAAATATGATTTTTGACAAACCAACCAAATTTGTTGTTTACTCTAATAAATAAATAAGTTACGGATTTGGTATTTATGGTATACTAACTCTTACGAAGATTGCCCTTAGATTAGATTTGGGATCAAAGTGTATGAATTAACCATCATACATATACTTTAATACGATCAAGCCAAATGATGTTTATGATCATATGAGAAACAATTATGACAATCATATGCATACTACGTAATATTCTTATGGTGGGTTTGCTCAATACCATGAATTCGCCAACTTGTACCCATATCATAAACTCCATATCTACTATCTGAGTTCCCATATGTGAGTATGTTGTATAGTATTCTTAACCAAAGTTTAAATAATGCTTTAACCACGACTGTTTTATAGATTTTATTCTAGAGTTATCATCATATTTATCAACCAATAAATTATAAATGACATATAATGAATGAACAAATGCATGTTTTAATATAACTTAATGATTAAAATTATTTGATGATTGAGCTTTGAGCATATCATTAAAAAAACAAAGATCATCCAAAAAACATAAAGTTGTCTCTCCATGTCAATTGTACAGCTTTAGCCTTAAAATTACAATACAGTTCATCAAGATGTTATTTACATTATTGTTTTCCAAAAGAACGTTATTACAACCGTAGTATTAGGAAGTGTCAAATGGATGGCTTGGATGGAGTATGTCTGATTTCCAAGGGAAATAATGACCTAAAATACCAGAATGATTTAACTATCAACTAAAAGTATGTAAGCCCATTAAAATCTTTGTTAGAATAAATAATCGATTATAAAAGGAAAAACAAGTAAAATTACTTGTTATATTTGTTACTTCATTAACTAATCAAAAATCACCAAAACTTCCAGAAGTTATTATGTCGTCAAGTAGCAAAAACATGTTCAAACACCAGTGGTGGATCCATAAACTTTTGTTATTAGGGGCAGAGGACACATTTATGGGTGTCAATTTTTTTTAAACTGAATAAATCATTCGAACCGATACGATTTTTGAGTCTGGTTTTGGCTTAAACGGTTCATTTTAACCGAAGAAGGATAATTTATTCAGTTTGATTTTCAATTACTTTTTAATATTTTGGATAAATCGATATAGTTATACCATTATGTACATACTTTACTATTTCAAACAAAAAACAACCGAACACATTAGACATTAATAGTTTGTGGCAAGAGACCATTAACTTATATTGAGCTAAAAAGAAATCACATAGCAAAATATCAAGAAATAATAAATAAAAGACAACTAGTAGCAAACCTTAAATTTAAATAACAAACCTAAATTAAATGATAAACTCAAGAACGCTAAATCAGATAACAACTAAGAAATAGAAAAACTAATAATTATAAATAACAATAATTATAAATCTATAAAACAATAATTGTAAAAAGAAAGTTGAAAAAAATAAAACATGGTAATTAGTCAAACAATCAGCATTATAGCAAATAAAACAAGAGAATTAGATAAAATCAATGCATTAAGATTTAGAAAGAAATTAGAGTTTAGTTCATTCTTAACGGATCCTTGAAATAAGAATTGTAAATAAAAGGTTAAGAAATTAGATTTACGACACCACCTATAATTTGTTCCACCTTTTAACGATTTTAGGTTAGAAAAATTAACCTCCAATTCATTTCAATGGGTAATTCTTGGAGGGTTTGTTGGGGGTTATGCCCCCCTACCCCCTTTGATGTGCTACTATCAACCACTCTTGTTCCTATCATTTATTACAATTGATTATCTAAGTTTGATTGTCCAATATCATATAATCAATTTCAATGTATACAACTAAACACATATTTTCCTTTTAACCAAAGTGAGTTTTACATCTCTATCAATCTTTTATCTAGCAACAAACTTTAAATTATTTTTGAACTTCAACCCAAATGAATCTAATGGATTGCCATGGTGCCATATCTGGGGTACGCCCAATGATGATACCAAAATCATTGGATGCATTGCTTCATTAGATTTGAATTGTGTACAACATGTAAATTCTATCATCAATCATAAAAGAAGATTTATTAGAACTACATCGAGAGCGTACTCCTAAGAATGGCTCTGACAATCAAAATAAATGCTATATGCATTATGTGTGTTACCTCTGATGTATGATGACAATTTATATGGTATTTACCTTGCTGCTATACTATAAATGGTAGCCTTTTTAAGAATGCAGGGTTGCTAATAAAGAGATGAGCGACAGTGGCCTTTACATGCATGAGTAATCTCATTTTCAACTCGTATGTAGTGGCACGGCAATCTTTCAATTTGTTCCACCTTTATTTTTGTCCGAACAATTCCTTTTTCCCTTTGGATTGTTCTATTTACCTATTACTTGACTCAAGACTTATCCAAAGCTACAACATTATCCAACATCCAAAATCACATCCCTAAAATACCCTCATCTTCATCTTCTAGATTCAAAATAAAAAAAACGTCGTTCTACCAGTAGGGTTTTTGAATCTCATCTAGCATCACCGTTAACCAACAACTAACTAGAGTTTCAACGTGCTTGAATAAACCCTTAAATTAAAAGGCATAATACTTGGTTTATTTCAAAACAATAATACCAGTTATTATAAACGTATATTTCACAACGATAAAACATTAACGCTTACCGTCATCTAAATCTTATACCAAAATCCTAAATATTCTATAAATCTTTTAAGGTCAATGATCGTTTAACAGAAGACCTAATACTTACATGGTGTATCAGATAGTTCTATGTGAATCTCATAAACTTATTAAAGCAACTAGAAACACGTAAAAGTAGACGTATCAGATACGTTTCTTATAAAACAACATTTAAAAGTAAGATGATGTCCGTAGAGCTTTCTCAGTAATTTTAAAAGAGAAATTGTGGGTTGAAGTTGCTTTGTCCAAATTTTAATTGGGCCAGTCCATTGTGAAACCAAATGACCCATAAACAAATCCCTGGTTCCCTTCAACAGTTGGAAACCCTAATCATATCAATCTATTGACGGTAGTGTGTGTGTGTGGACCTCAACTGTGCTTGCGGAATAAACTCTCGTTCGATCAGGTATATTCACTGCTTGCTATCTATCTATCTATCTATCTATCTATCTATCTTCTACTGGATTAATCTCTTCTACTTCTTCAACGGAGGAATTGCTAATTTGAAGTCTGTATATGTTTCTGTAGTTCAGAGGTTACTTTAGAAACGAACGTTGAATTCCGATAAGCAATGGCACTGGTGAGTTCTTCTTTTTGTTTTTGATTTTGATTTTGATTCAGTTCATCAATTTTTTTGCTGAATTTAGTAGTTACATGTGTATATATGGTAACTTAGGCTGTGTTTGGCAAAAATAAGCTAGCTGATAAGCTAGCTTATAAGCTAGTTCATCCAAACATGTACCAAAAGATACCCTTTTTGGTCATTTTACATACTCATAGGCTAGTTTTTGCCAAACATAATTTGTTCATAAGGTAGCTTATCAGCTACTAGCAGGCTTATCAGCTACTAGCAAGCATATCAATCAAACAGCTAGCTTATCAGCTACCAGCTAGCTTATAAGCTAGTCTATCCAAACATAGCCTTAGTAAGCAAGATAGATTTACGGTTATATATGTATAATCTATGCATCGGTTCGTGTTGTTTGATTGGATTAAGTTTGTTCTATTGTCTCCATGTGAAGATCGTAGTCAACTAGCGGCTAATAAGTGATTCGTTTTTGTGTAGTCAAGTCAGTTGTAGTATTACATGATTACAAGAATTAGCTTGTAGTTCAATAATCGTAGTTGACATGATTACACAAATGCAATCTTATGATTGCTTTTTATAATAAACCTAAAACAAAGTAGTTTGGACTTCTAGTTAGTTGTTGACTGTTATGAAATATTGGTTCTGGTGGCTTTGGATTGCAAGAATCTGTTTTAGCTTATTTAATTTGTTGGTAGTTGCTTCATTGAAGTTTAGGAATATTTGTTCTAAAAGTATAACCTTTTTGTAGGTCATACATGCCGCAAAAAACAACAAGAATGCTTTCAAGGCACTGATTGCTGCTGAATATGTTGGTGTTGAAGTTAAATGGGTTGATAATTTTGAGATGGGGGTGTCGAATAAAACTCCAGAGTTTCTTAAGATGAACCCTATTGGAAAGGTATGCTTTTAATCTTATTCAGCTTTCTGCAACGGTGAAAATGGTTTATTTGGTTTATTTACACAATGCTCATGTTGCTGAAGATTCCTGTGCTGGAGACTCCTGATGGTCCTGTATTTGAGAGTAATGCCATGGCTCGCTATGGTGAGGAACCATGTGACATTTGATTGGAATCTTGCTTTATTTAAATGGTTAATGGTGCTTATTTTGGTATATTGGTCGCTGCAGTTGCCCGCTTGAAGGCCGACTCTTCTCTCTTTGGATCTTCACCAATAGAATATGTATGTTTTATTGTTCTTGGTTTCCGTGTTTGTTGATAAAGTACTTATGCGTCATGTACATGAAGTTTTTGGTTCACTTAATGTTTATCCAGGGTCAAGTTGAGCAGTGGATTGACTTCTCTTCATTGGAGATTGATTCGAAATTGATCGGATGGTTGCTTCCAAGACTTGGTTATGCTAACTATATTGCTCCGGTTAGTTACTACCTCACTTGTGAAGGCATATATGCTTGGTCATACATTTGCTTAACCTTACAATATTCAAATAACCCTGTATGATTCTGTAATTGCCTTCAAGAAGTTGATATTTAAGGGATGTTTACTAAACACTTCCTTCTCTTACTGGGTACGAGATGCTTATGCGGTAAGAAGTGATGGTCTTAATCTTACCGTGCCATTTTGCTAACCGAGAGTCTTACCCAGTAACCGAAGGTGGCGACTTTTAGCTGGTTAGTGCTTATTGGGTAAGGGATTCTTATGGTATGCTATTTTTATGACTGATAACCTTACCCGGTAAGGTAAGTGAGGGTGGTGAGTGGCGCCTCTCACCTTGTAAACGCTTATGCAATTTGTGTTGGTAAACGGCCTCGTGGTTTTGAATGAAGGCTTTTATAGTTTTATTTAAGTTGATGATTTTTAGGGTTGTTTATGTAATTGTTATCTTGTGAAAGGCACTAATAATATTCGTTCCGAAAATGCACTGTAGGTTGAGGAGGCCTATATTGATGGTTTGAAGAGAGCTCTCGGTGCTTTGAACACACATCTTGCCTCACATACTTTCCTGGTTGGTCATGCGGTGACCTTGGCTGACATCATAATGACATGTAATTTATACCTAGGCTTCAAAGTCTTGATGACTAAAAGCCTCACATCCGAGTTCCCTCATGTTGAGAGGTATTTTTGGACCATGATCAATCAACCAAAGATTAGCAAAATAACCGGTGACGTGGTGCAGACAGAAGCTGTTCCTCCTGTTCCTTCAAAAAAGCCAGCCCAAACAAAAGAGGCTAAACCAAAGGCTGAGCCTAAAAAAGAAGAAAAGAAAGAAGCTCCTAAGCCCAAGACTGAAGCTGCTGGGGAGGAAGAAGAGGCACCAAAGCCTAAGCCAAAGAACCCTCTTGATCTACTGCCTCCGAGTAAGATGATCTTGGATGACTGGAAGAGGCTTTACTCCAACACCAAGACCAACTTCCGTGAGGTTGCAATTAAAGGTAATCATCCATTTCTTTGTGGTTTTTCTTGTAGTTCAATTTTTCTTACGAGTTACATTGATGCCCAACTATTTTGGTTTCTTTTAGCAGTACTTAAGTGATAGTTGATGTTTTCTTAAGTTACCTCTTTTAGCTATTTGTGTAGTATGCAGGGCAAAATGCATCAAATGCAATGAAGTTTGTATTGGTCCTTCTTTAGTCTAACAAAGAATTTTTTTGGTTAACGTACTCCCTCCATCCCAAAAATAATATCCACAATGAAGAAACAGTTATTGTGTAATTATTGCACCTTTTAGTTAATTAACTTACAAATTTACCTTTAATAATAGAGGGAGTGATGAATTTCTTCATAGTTAAGGGTAGAATTGGAAAGCAGACACTCTTGAACGTGGATGTTTAACTTGGGACAAGCTAAAATATAAATATGGAAACTTGTAGTAACTAAGTATCAAAATGTTGAAACATTTGATGACTCGGATACCAAGTTTATAATATCATTTTGCTGTAAACCATTCATGAACCGGTATCCATGTCATCAAATTCTAAAGATGAACACGTTATTTGTCAAAATAGGTAGAAAATAAATCTTGTCAATATGGATTGAGAAACAGATCTGAGTTACCAATTACCAGAAACCAAACTTCATTGCATTTCGATGCATTTTATCCAAGTATATAAATAGCACATTGGACATTGTTGTTTTATATGGCTAATTAAAGGATGGGTATGTGCAAGCATTAGTTAACATGATTTGAGGACTTCTTTCAGGTTTCTGGGACATGTTCGATCCAGAAGGCTACTCCCTTTGGTTCTGTAATTACAAATATAACGATGAAAACACGGTCTCATTTGTGACCATGAACAAGGTGGGTGGTTTCCTTCAACGAATGGATCTAGCCAGGAAGTACGCATTTGGAAAGATGCTGATTATTGGATCAGAGCCCCCATTCAAGGTGAAGGGTTTGTGGCTTTTCCGTGGCCCAGAGATCCCCAAGTTTGTCATGGACGAGTGCTACGATATGGAGCTTTACGAGTGGACAAAGGTGGATCTCTCGGATGAAGCACAGAAAGAACGTGTCAATCAGATGATCGAAGATTACGAGCCTTTTGAAGGAGAGACACTTTTGGATGCCAAGTGCTTCAAGTGAGATAACTCTTCTTTTTTCTCTTTAGGAGAGCGATTGTACCATTCATTCCACGACCACCGTTACCACTTGCTGTCAGTTTTTATGTTTTTTTAAAGGTATGTTGTTTTTGAGTCCTGAATCCTGATTTATGTTTTTAAGTATGTTAGTATTATAAGTTAAACAAGTTTTGATCCCACTGTATTATCCAAGACACATGATTGTGGTTCTTTTGTTAATCACGAGTTAGTTTATTGTTAGCTTCGGGTAATGTTGGTTAGCATCCAGGTGATGTTTTTTCTTAAATCTTTGTGAGCAAATAGTGTTAAATGTTATCAAGGAGGCAAGATGTTACTCTCAAAGCACTTTTGTGGGTAATTTTCCTAATTTGGTTTTGTGGGTAATTTTCCTAATTTGGTTTTGTGGGATTTGGAATTGATTTTATTCTGATATTGCNCTTTGTGAGCAAATAGTGTTAAATGTTATAAGGAGGCAAGATGTTACTCTCGAGCACTTTTGTGGGTAATTTTCCTAATTTGGTTTTGTGGGATTTGGAATTGATTTTATTCTGATATTGCGTTATGCTTAAAGGAAAGGAAAGTTCGGAATTGAAATCCATCATTGGATTCGTGGCAATTGCCAATTGTGGATACAGTTCAAGGAATTTCTTTATTAGAAGTTGTGGTTGATCATGCATTTTTGGGTTGGTTCTAGTTGTTATATTTGGCTTATATGACACATTTTGTTGTTGGTTGATTAGGCCAATATTTCTGTATATAACAGATTTCACTTGCGTATAGTTCCCTGTGGGATAGAGAGGACCGAAAAGACCGAATATTTCGTGTAGTGCTTTCTAACCGATCTGATTTATTTCGTGCCCTTCACTCATAAATGAATTCCAAAGAATTAAATTTGTACAATTTGGGTTGTAAAAAGAGAATGTTCACAAGTTTCATGGTTCGTTTAGTTAAATGAACAAACAAACATGAATAGAAGTTCTATTCGTTCAATTATTGCCCATTTATGTTTGTTCGTTTATTCATGTGTATACGTTCTTTTATGTTTGTTTCATGTTCGTTTATTATCTTTAACAAATGAACATGAACACAAACAAGCATTAGTTGGGTATGTTTACAATCCTCTATTACAGATATAAATGAGCTTCATATGCCTATCGTATTCCTTTGTTGTCAATCATACGTTGAAATTCTCATTTACGGTTCACTATGTTTTTGGTGAAATATTATGACAATTGCTCTCTGACCATAGTAATAAGATTGTAATCGTGTTCTTTGTTGTATAGCTTTTTTTTCTTCCATTTTTCTCACATTTTTATTTTATTTTTCCGTATTTTCTAGACGGTTGAAATGTAACCTTAAACTTTGTTTGAATATATATTTAGGATATATTATACTAAAATAGAATTACCCTATTCAGGATACAACTTTTAAAACCTTTTATTCCAGAGAATTAATTTCCAAAATTTCTCAATTAATTTCCAAAATTTCTCAATTTAGAAAATTTCTAAAATAAGAATTAAAAAAATCGTTTCATATCATCTATTAAGAGGTGTTCATAATGGAATTACATTTATTAAATGAATTTGACTTTGAATGAATTAAAATGGAATTTTACCGTCCATTTGGTCAACAAGAGTTGGAAATTAATTACTCAAAGTGATTTGAATTTGCATGTTGAATGTAGCTTTAGAACTAAAATGAATTAATAATAAATGACTATAGTACCTCTCTATTACATCTTTCATACTTTCTTGCTTAAACTATCAATATAATGTAATGATAATGATAATCAGTAAACGTGGTGATGATTATGGTGATTAGTGAGGTGATGGTTGTTGTGGTGGTGGTCATGGGTTGGTGGAACGGCGACTTTGTGACTGACGATGGTATTGGCGTGGACGAGGGTGTGTATGGATTGGCAACGACTTTGACGACAATGGAAGTGGCGTGGTTGTGTGTAGATAGGATGGCAGTCAGTGATGGGTCTTGGATTTTTGCCTACTGGGGGGCACCTTTAACTTTAAGGTAGATTAAAGCTTTGCAAAGTCATCCGATGTGTTTTTAGCATAATCCCACCGTTTCCAAGAATTTTAAATGTTTTTTGGGTTAACTTCAAGAGTTTTTCTTGGTTTTTGGTCGATTTTAAGATATTTTTTCAACCGGCAGAGGCACTGACGAAGTATTTCGAGGGTGCTTTATTACAAACTAAAAATAAATTTGTTTTTAACCTAGAAAAATCATGGTTTTTTTTTTAATTTCATTAACGCCCTTCCCCCACACCTTTTACCCTTTAGGGCTGCTACTGGTGGTAGTGTGGTTGGGACAACAATGTTAGTGACACGGTAGTTGATGGAATGATAATGTTTACGCGAATGCACATGTTATTTTGTCTATAAAATAAAACCAAATTTGCTTATGAACGAAATTCAAAAATCTCGTACGTATGTCAAAAAAAATATGAAACCGCTCAACTAAGAATTCGATCAATATACTTTTGGTTTTGGTTAATGAAATTGACATTTCACCCAAATTCAAGAAAACCAAACGTTTACAAAACTTTT
>LUCG01220259.1:0-12612 GCA_001633085.1 Carthamus tinctorius
AATTATACCCTTATTAATATTAATTATTAAATTCAAAGATATCCTTTTTGGTTATTTTACATATTCATAAACTAGTTTTTACCAAACATAATTTGTTCATAAGCTAGCTTATCAGCTACTAGCAAGTATATCAGCTAGTTTCCCAAAAGAGAGTAATTGATGAAATTTTTTGGATACAAACTCCTCTCCCCATTTTCATCTCCTTTTCTCGCTTGTCATAAACCCTAGCGGATATCCCTACGGTTTGACAGCAGAAACCAATTCTACCAGATTCATCATCAACAATGGACGCTGCTCAAATTGATCTAGAGAGGCTCATGATCTTCGAGCATGCTCGCATGAACGCCGAAGCAGAATACCTCAAGAATCCCACTGACGCAGATGTAAGTTTCTCTCTCTCTATCTCTTTCTCTATGTATATATATATCTATATGTGCTCTTATTGGTTATGAATCGATGTTAGATTTACTTACCGACATTGACATTGATTGATTGATTGATTTCGTCCTTAGTGAAACGATATTTGCTTATGTACTTCATGCGAATCTGTTAATTGCATAATTTGATGATGATTCGTTCTCAATTTTGAAATTAGATGGATGTTTATGTGTCAAAGTGAACGATCTTAGCTCTGGTGATTGTATTTTGATGATTGTTTTTGAATTGATGAGATTTAAAACGAAAATGTTGCTAATAGGTTTTCTACTTTATAGCTAGTGGTGTAACTAGAAGGATATTTCCATACTGTTACTAATTTCTATCGAAATCCATACAGAATTTCCATTTGTATAGCACTACCTTTGATCTTAGAGATATATGAGTATGTATCTATATGTACATAGAGAGAGAAACTTGCGTCAGTGGGGTTCTTAGTGTATCCTGCTTTGAAGGTCATGTTTGAAGATCACGAGGCTCTCTAAATCATATTGAGCAGCTTCCATTGTTACTGGAACTAATTCTGGTAGAATTGGCTAAGGATCTAGTGATACGTAATTTTATTTGTAATGCGAAGAATTGGAGGCTGTAGCATTTATAAATGAATTCGTGAATTACTCTTTAGCAATTGATTTCCGTTATCAGCTGTCGTTAAAGAATGACCATAAGTGATGGTTATCGCTTTTTTCTCTTCGTCAAAGAATTCAAACGTTCGCATCTTAGAGACGAGAAATGACATATTATGTCGTTACAGAATTTAACAAGATGGGGTGGAGCTTTGCTGGAATTATCCCAATTTGGAGATATCAATGAATCAAGGAAGATGCTTCAAGGTACTGTTGTAGTTGCTAATGCTTATTAAGGGCCTGTTTGTAGCTTAATGAGACTCACAACTTATTCAGTCAGCTATATGTATTACTGTTTGGTAGTGGCTTCATCATATAGGAAGTGGCTTATTCAGTAAGCTTCTAGGGGGAGCTTTATCCGAACGTCAAGTTTTGTCTAAACCTGCTCTTCCGAATGAAACACGCTCCTTTCATCTAAAAAAATTTCTCAAACAAAAACTGTCACAATCTATACAGACAAATTAATCCACACATACAACTTTTTTCAATATAGGACATAATAGAAAACTAACCACACAACCCCTAAATCTCTATACTTTGGGAAAATGATGCTGTTTCCGTTAGGTGTATTTATTCTGTTTTTTAATCTTCATTTATTTTACATTAAAACAATTTGCTAACAACTTCTATATTTGGTTCAATGAATAAACAAAATTTAGATGCTGTGTCAAAATTGGATGAGGCATTGGCTATCAATCCTGCAAAACATGAGGCTCTGTGGTGCTTAGGGAATGCCCACACTGCTAAGGCGTTTCTAACCCCTGACCATGATGAGGCTCAGATTCAGTTTGAGCAGGCATTTCAGTGTTTCCAAAAGGCTGTAGAAGAGGTATTATTTCTTTGCTTGCATATTACAGTTTTCAGGAATTCAATATTCTTCTAGCATACTTTTTAGATCTGATTCTGAATGTTCGATGAAATGTATTGTCTCAGTCTCCAGGGAATGAACATTATCTTCAATCTTTGGCATCCTGTGCTAAGGTATTAAACTAAATTTGTTAACTTGTTTCTCTTTGTAGTTTCTTATCAGTTTCTCTTAGTTAGGTGTCTTGCTAATTCTGTTATATGTTTAAGTGTTATAATTTATACGTTATGTATGTGAGTAGCAATAATACATTGATACATCTCTTCTTCAAAAAGTTGATTTCTGGCATGACTTGGGTGCAAGGAATTATACGGTTATATATGTGTGTATTGCACATATGCACGCATAATTAATTTGTATACCAAGGCTGAAAAATATCTATTTCATATCCATGTTTATGTAGCTTATGTTCTGGATGGCCAAAACTAGTCGCTTTTAAAAAGCTATAGTCTTTGCTACAACCATCATTTTGTGATGGTTTGTGCTTTGTGCATCTCTCTGGGTTTCTATGGAGTTCTGAACCAGGGTCTAGCCCTTGATAAAAGTCCACAATTATTGATTCCCTCCTCTTCAACTCCATCAACTTGTACTATACTTTAGGTTTAATAAAGAATTATGAAACAGAGCAGTACCAGACAAGTATTAATTTTTCTTACCACGATTGGGAAATCTTGGTCACTTATATGGAAGTGATTAAGTATAGGATAAATTACATAGTCAAAGTGGCGGACACAGTTGACGATTCTATCAGAGGTGTCTGTACTGCATAAATTAAAAGGTGTGGTTTCTTTTCTTCGATTTTAATCTGTGATGTGGCTGGAAGATAACGTGAAATCCTTTATAGTAGTTAGTTAAAAATTTTGGCAATGGATCCCATACTAATAGTCATGTAATTTAAATTTTCTTAACAAATTTTGCTGCATCTCTTACATTAAAAGTTCAATCTTGCAGGCACCTGAGTTGCACAAGGAGATCCACAAACATGGAGGACTTGGTCAAGCTCAACAGACATTGGGTGGAGGATCTGCTGCCTCTTCAAGTGCTAAGGTTATGCATGTGCTTATTTATCTACTTTTTTTTTGTATCAGCAATAGATTTGTAATATATGGGTACAACATAACAGGATAGATCAACTGTTAAACGTTTGTTAAGACAAAACTGAAGTACTGGACAGGACAACGCATATAAAATGACCAATTTACTCCTAATAAGTTGTTTATTTATTCTGTCTATTTTGATTAATCATATAATTTGTTAAATTGTAATGAAATAAATATTTTTTTATAGTAAAATGTAACATCATAAAGTTTTCATCAAGATGATTAAAGTGACACCAAAATAGAAACTTTATCTAGTTTCAATTTTTATTTTGTACCTTTTCTATATTATTTTTTACTTTTAATATTTTATAAATTACACAAATTAATTAAAATATAGAGACCGTATAAAAACAATATTTTGAGGACAATAAAGATAGAGTTTAAAATTTAAACAATGAATAAATGTAAAGAGGAAGGCATATTTGATGTTTTAGAAGAGAATTAGGTTTTATTTTGAGGTTATATTGGTAGAACATAACTCCGTTCCAGCTTGTTCCACTGGGTGGGGGTGGAACAGGCCTGTTCCACTTTGTTCCTTCCTATTTATGTCTGTTCCACATAAAAGGTCTGCCAAACATAGAATGAACAGTGATCCCTGTTTTGTTCTGTCTTGTCCAGTGTACCAAACACATACATTATGCAGTGAAACCCTTATGGGATTTATGCATGGTAAAGCTTTCCCTAACATTTTGACTATTCCGTGTTGTAGAAAGCGAACAAGAGCAGTGATCTAAAGTACGATATATTTGGTTGGATAATTCTTGCTGTCGGGCTTGTTGCATGGGTAGGAATGGCCAAGTCTAATGCACCTCCGCCTCCACCGAGATGAGGAGATTGGTTTGCTCATTAGTAAGTTAAGCTCATTTTGTTATAAGAGGATGCAAATGTTCACTATATATACATCGCTTAGATGTCTACCCACTAAGCGCCTCGTGTGAGCTTATGAGTGCATTATTTCAATTATAAAATCGTTCATCCTAATGTGCACTACCAGTAATTGCAAATTTGCAATATGCCTCTGGTTTGCTGCGAAATTTTGACTATAACTCTTCATAAGCGCATTTTGCTTTTTGAATTTTAATAAATCAATTTGGTACTTTATTTGACATTTAATGTCTCCCTTTCCGTTTATCTTGTAATGCATGTAAGACTTAAAAGCGCGCTCTTAACAAAAGTCATCCTTTTTCTGCATGAAGAAATCCTTTGATTCGGTTATGTTATATATATATATATATAACTTATATGTTGTACATGTGAATTTCTCTAATATTTGCATTACTGAATACTGCATGTTGGCTAACATAACACACAGCCTAACTAAAGCTAACTACTGTGCCACCAACTCTAATCGTCAATCATAGGTACGTGCTGGCGAAATGATATGGTATTAGAAGATTCCGTAAATGTATCATCCCAATACACTTTTCAGAAATAATTTATTTAAAATTATAATGATTCAATATTATTGGTGGGAATGAATAAAAATATTTCTCCATCCACACATCAAGTTCGAGAGAATTCTCTAAGAGCATCTCCAACAGATTATCTAAAATAGAGAAAATGAAGGTTTTGTTTTCATATTGCTACAACAAATTCTCTATAATGTTCTCTAAAATAGGGAAAATATGTAAAACTCCAAGTCTAGAGAATTCTTTGAAACTTGATATAGGGAGAGAGAAATGATTACTTTATTCAATTCCACCAATGAGATTGATTATTATTTTACATAAAGGTTTATTCTAAAAAGTGCATTGGGATTATAAAATAAATAACAAAATAATGTTATAATTTATGTTGAAATCTCTGAAGTAGATAATTTGTTGGAGTTGAATGTTAATTCTTTTTAGAGGTTTTAACTTCTGATTCTCTATTATAAAGAAATTATAGAAAACCTATTGGAGATGCTCTAAACCCAAAGTTTTCTCTAGTTCTCATTATTTTTTAGAGAAGCATATAGAAAATCCATGGGAGCAAAATAGAGAACAAAAACCCCATTTTCTATATTGTAGAAAATCTGTTGGAGATGCTCTTATGTTTCTGTTTTTGCAACATAAACTGTGTATATAATTTCTTTTGGATTAAGCATTATACTCGGTAAATAATAACATTGGTATAGTGACATCCTATAAAACTTACTATTCAGCTTCAATGCTACACCTTGACCAACAAGGCTTGAGATCAGAAGCTTGTTGTTATTTCTATGATTCTGTCAAACCACTCTTGTCCGCTAGCTGTTAGCTAACATCCTCATGCTTAAATTGAACTCGAGACATACCTAGTATTGACGTTTAGTGGTCATGGGACAAATAGCGGTGGTCAAATAGCGGTCCTGCAATTAGTGGCACTATTGACCGCAAAAAGGCAGCCGCATCACCACAATTTGTAGACAGGCTGTTTTGGTGTTAAAAAGTAATTTTGTTGGCTTTTATTTAGCACTTGCATTCGGTTTTATTTTAGTTCAACGTTGTCAAGGCTTCATTATTCTAAATTTTTTTTGGGTTATGACACCATTATTCTTAGAGGCTGTTTGGTTCACAGAATTCAAAGGAATTCGATGGAATTGGAATGACAAATTTCTTTGACCAAATTCCTTAGTGATGTTTGGTTCAACGAATGAACTTGTTGGAATCCTTTGAATTCCATTGAATTCCACCATTTTAGGAATTTATCATTCATTGGCTTAAGTTAAGGAATTGAATTCCTACCAACCAAACGTGTGGTCAAATTCCATTCCATTTCCTTCAAAGTCAAATCCATCGATGGATTCCAATTCCAACAAATTCCATTCTGCAAACCAAACACCCCCTTATTGTTTTGAACTTGGACACCATTAGACACCATTATTCTTATTGTTTTGAACTTGGACACCATTATTCTTAACTTTTTTGGTTTGGACCTCATCACTTTGATCTCTTGATATAAATAAAAGCATTCATATTCTTCAGTTATTTTTATTGGACTTGAACACCATTATACCATCGCGATAACTATTATTTGCGATTTTACTTTTTGACTGCTATAACAACATAGCCTTATACCCAGTATTGAGCTAGAATTATACAACATGATATGATTTTGATGATGACTGAAACATAGTACATAATTAGTTACCAATTGTATGCCTATGCAAATCGCATACATGTTGAAACATGGCGTAATTACCTTATGGCTTTCTGTTACATAATACGTACATGTTGAACTAACATGGCCTAATTGTCTTACGATTTTCTGTTACATGATCCCATGTCTGCACCAACCTGACTAAATAAGATGGCCTATTTTTTACTTATTTTATTTATTTAATTTCTACTCCTTTTGTTAGCCTTCTTGCCAATATCAATGAATTGAAGTCTTACATGTTAGGTTCCCCTATTTCTTTCTCTGATCCAACACCACTGATTAGGCAGCTACGGTTATTTCATATATGATTTCTTTGTTTGTTACTTATGTGCGTTAAGGAGCTGTAGATCTTAAATCTTGTCTAGTGCTTAACAATGTTGTTAAAGGTTCAAGGCGCACTTAGGCGCACAGGCGTCCCAGGGCCTAGGCACAAAGCACAGGAATGTGAGGCGCGTCTTATAATATATATACACACATGCGCACACACACACACACAGATATACATATGTAAATATAGAAAGAGGCTCAAGGGAAAACCTCAAAAAAATGGAAAACTTAGGAACACCATCGTAGCCCTTCACGTGGATCCTATGCACCTGTGCATAGAAGTAAATTAAGTTGTTTTTTGGTCTTTATACATGTGTGCATGTTACAAATTACCTCTATGCACAAGTGCATACGGTCCAGATGAAGGGTTACGAGGGTGTTCCTCAGTTTTTCGTTTTTTTTTTTGAGATTTTCTCTTGAACCTAACCCTATACACACACACACAGTTACATGCAACTCAAATATGAAACTCTCTTCAATAGAGTCGGAAGGGAGAAGGGTTTAAAGCATGAGTTTTCCGTATAAGTTTTAAGGTCTAGGTATTTATAGAGAAGGCTTGAAGTTCTAAACATTGGGTATCCGATGTTTGGGTTCAACTTATGCCATCTATTTAATAACTCTTCTTTTAAGAAGTTTAGGAGATTAGAAGATGAGAAAAAACTTGTTTAATATTAGGGTTTGACGAAGTATTTAGTAACTCTTTATGATGCACGCCTAGCCTCAACTTTAAAAAGGCCCAATGCTTTTAACAACTATGGTGCTTAAAAATGTTGCTGGTAGCAAGTGGGTAAATAAAATAATTTCCTCTTATCACCGTTAAGACAGCGAAAACTTATATGGGCACTGAAACAGCATGATATCGAGATCCTAACAAGTTATTCGTTAAAATGTCTGATTAATAAGGTATCTTACTGGATGGCAGTTTGGTGGCTAAAGTTATGAGCTGCGGTCCCTACAGTTAACTTTCTCTTTTTAGTAAGAAGTGGGTGTTAATCTGGCAGATTCCTGGGCCACACATTGCCATTGCTGGAAAGAAACCATCACTGGTGAGCAACAATATTCATTCAAAATATTATTTCTAGCATTTTATGTGTTGGTCTGGAAGTGGTTGCTTTGATTTAATTTTTGTCTTTTTTTAATTTAAAGGATATAAAGTTTTGGGACACATAACTCCACTTCTCTCGGTTCTCTTCTCAGGGATGCTCCCAGAAGCATTGTACGATATAATAATTTAAAACTTTATCGATCTTTTATTCGTCCATTTATCTATTATTTTGCAGCAAAGATTACTTACTTTATAGATTTCCTTTAGGGTTGATCCATCTATTCCTAATGTTATTGGTAGATTTAGGTCTGTGTGAGCTTTATCATGATAATATATATATATATATATATATATATATAGAGNAAAACTGAGGAATACATTGGTAAACGATTAATCTGGACGGTACACATGTTCATACAAGTAATTACGGTTGTCTTTTTGTTTTTTATGCACGTGTGCATGTTATGCATGTGTATACCGTCTGGATGAGTGGTTACTAGGGTGTTCCTTGGTTATTCATTTTTTTGGTTTTTTTTTTCCTGAATCCTCTCTCTCTCTCTCTCTCTATATATATATATATATATACATGATTATGTTTTACTTTAATGGAGCCATTAAGTGGTTCACTAATAGGGTGTTAGGGTGCTGATGCATTTGTTTGGAGTGGTAGTGGGTGTTTTCTTTTGCTCTTTCTTTATAGCAAAGCAGGGTTTTCATAATTAAAGGTTTTAAATTCGGGGGTAACGAAAGTGGGAGAGATTATTATTGTTATTATTATGCGGATGCGGGAGGACCACGCGTCTAAGGCTAGATTTTGCTTTCACTTTATCTTGATTTTCCTTTTTGTATGTGTTAGATCATGCTATGTTGTTTGATTCATATATGGTTTTTTCTTTAGTGGTCAATCTCATAGGCTTGAATTTTTGTTGGGTGCTTTCTTGAGTAAGAGCAACATAGGACTCTGGCATATGTTGGCAGTGGAATGGATTTTTGCATGATTGGAAAGCTAATCTTTTCTTGGATGGACTCTAATAGGTATTTCTCACTCCTCCACCCTCACCCCCCTAGGTGGAGGGTGATGCTAGGATTTCAAAAAGGAAAATTGACCAAAATAGTCATTCTCCACCCGGTTTTACGAAAATATTACTGGTTTGTTGGAGGTGTCAAAAAGTAAAAAGAAGAGAGAAGTTTTGGAACATGGTCTGCAAGTACAGGGACCAAATCCGTAACTTCTGCCTACCAAAATGTCACTAGCTCTGTGAGTGGCAACTCCTCAATTTGCGGAGGTGTCAAAAAGTTGAAAAAATGAGAAGTTTCAGAACATGCTTTGCAAGTGTAGGGGCCAAATCTATGAAATAATTTAAACATGTCTGCAACTTGCAGACTAGGGGTGTAAACGAGCCGAGCTGAGCTCGAGCTCGAGCTCGGCTCGTTTAAGTTCATATAGCTCGTGCTAGGTTCGTCTCGTTTCGAGCCTTGTGTATCAAGCTCGAGCTCTGCTCGTCAAGGATTTAACAGGCTCAGGCTCGACTCGTTTGTCAGACAAGTGTAAAGGAGCCTAAGCTCGGCTCAAGCTCAACTCATTTACCTGTAATATTTGTTTTTAGTATTTGTTATTTAACACACACACACACACACACACACAATAAGCGATCCCAGAGCTCGAGCTCGGAGCTCGTTTAACTCGAGCTTGAATCGAGATTTTAAGTCGATTCCAAGTAGCTCGGCTCACTTACACCCTATTGCGAACCATTACTTGCGGATGCAGGCAAAAATTACGGATTTGGTCCCTGTACTTGCAGACCATGTACAGAAACTGCTTTCTTTTTTGTACTTGTCGACCATGTACTTGCAAACTGAGGAGTTGTCATTTACGAAGGTAGGGACATTTTGGTAAAATTGGGCCGATATCTTTTCCAAAAATATAAAAAAATCCGTACCCAAGTGTGTATCTTAGGGCATGTTGGATATTGGCTGTGTGCGTATGCATATACATCATGCTGGAATGTGCTTTTCTTGGTGGTTTTTTTTTTGGAATTTGTTATATTTTATTAATCTGCTTATTGGTAGAGTGATTGGTTGTTTTCTTTTTTATGATTTTTTTTAAGTATTATAGTCACTTTTGTTAGTTTAAGCACCAATAATAGGTTTAAATGTTTATGATATGAGATAGGCATGGTGATTCTTCTTTTGATGCTTGTGATATTGGAGTTTTCTTCTATAAAAGCACTTGCTTATCTTCATTGCAATTGAAAGCATTTAATGCATTCAAAATAGATGGTTTGTTTTTTAGATTTTTAAGGCTCTTGATACTTGAGAAACTTTAGGAGTCATACATTATGAAATGGGGTCCTATATATTAATCCAGTCAAATTATTCCAGTAAATAACAGAATCGTGGATAGGAAACTCCATTAGTGACCAACCCCAGTAATTATGATGAATGTTGTTATGAGACCAGATTTAGGTTTTGTTAGGGGAAAAAGGCTGGATGTTTCTTTTTTGATGTATACATAAAATTTAAATAATAGTTTACATTTTTGACCTTTTAATGAGGTTTGAACTTTTGACCTCTTGGGAATCTGGGCTCCGCCAGTAACTCGAATCACACTGGACCATCATACAAACTTCTCATCTTTGACGAGGTTTGGATTCTTGAATTGAAGTTGGGCTCTATTAGTAAATGAGGGTTGAACCCTGAGCTCCTGGAAGCTAGGGTCTTCCAGTATCATGGGTACCATTAGACCGTCACACATGCTCCCGAACTTTGATGAGGTTTGAACTCTTGATCTTCTGAATAGTTGGGTTCCATTAGTGACTTGGATTCCACTAGAGCATCACCCAACAGACCCCACCTTTGATAAGGGTTCAACCCCGACCTTTTGGGAAGTTGGGCTTTACTAGTAAATAAAGTTCAAATTTCGTTGGACACATATAGGGTCTAGTAACACAGGCACCGATGATCATGACACGTGCTCCTCACTTTTGATGTGGTTTGAACTCTTTGGAAGTTGGGCTCTGTTGATAACTGGGGTCTCATTGGACCATCATGCATACTTCTCATTTTTTTATGAGATTTGAACTCTTGACCTCTTGGGAAGTTGGGTTCTACCACTAACTCGAGTCCTACTGGATCATCTAGCGCCCTCTTCATCTTTGATGATTTGAAGCTGGACTTTGCTAGTAACATGGGTACCACTAGACCTTCACACATTTTCGTCACCTTTGATGAGGTTTGAACTCCTGACTTTCTAGGATATTGGGCTCTACCAATAACCCAGGTCAAATTCTAACCTTCATTTGATAAAAGTTTGAATTATTGACCTCTTGGACCAATGACCTTTTGGTAAGAGTTAAGACTGAATATTTTGGGTTAATAAATCTTGATAATATGGGTTTTGTTGAATTCTATTATTTGTTTGCTAATGGTAAAACTTGATCATGTTTGGCTATTGGATCTGCTATGCAGGCTTAAGTTTGCTAACTTCTTTTTGATGGATTATGGGCTTTACATATTCAGATGGTGATATTTATGCTTCTAACTTTTGTGAATTTTGTTTTTCATTAGGATTATTTATTTATTTTTATCATAAAAATTGCAATTAAATATATAAGAAATGCAACCAACACAACTGTTTTTTGGGTTGGGGCTGAACCGTACAATTAGGATATAAAAGAGGTGGTCCATCACTTTAATCATGCTTTATTGTTCCCAATTAACATAATGAACATGACATTCCACAAGGATTTTTTGCTTTACTTTGGATTTTTATGTTTTTGCTCTGAGCCTCTGGTATTTGTGGTTTCTCACTCAGAGGTGGACCCAATTCAGAGCGTATGGTGGTTTGTGTCAACGTATTGTTCATCTTTCGTCGTGTGAAAAATTTAGGTTAATGAAAAGTGTCACTGTAGACATAAGTTTAAATATTGTGGTAGAGTTGGTTAGCCAAACTTTCAACGTATTGTTAATTTGTCATAACATTGTTTTTTGTAATTTATACTGAGAATAAAATTTTTGTGGTAGGGTTGGTTTGCCAGGCTTTTCTTACATTGTAGACACAAGTTCAAATGCTGTTAATGTCATTTTCTTAGTCAAATAGTAACACCATTTGAAAAAATATCCTTTTATTTGTTTCTTATAGTTAAATTGTGTATTTGTTTCTAATAGTTAAATTGTGTCGACTATACGAAAATCCTTTATATTTATTTTTATAGCTAAATGATATCATTTAAAAAAATTCAGGCATATTGCTGTTCCACGTATGTAATAAATTATTGCTCTAAACCAATGGCTTGTAGCTCAGTTGGTAATGGGTGAGCGGTAAGTCTGCAACAACTATTAAATGGTCCAGGTTCGAGCCTCAGCCCGCGTACAGAGCTCTCATGGCAACAACTGCTGAGTGAACGGATATTGACAATCTATGGTGGACCGGTTTGATTGTCGAAATGAATTATTGCTCTAAGAAACATATTCATAAAATGCAATCGGTGCATAATTTCTATCGTTCATGACGTAAGATTGATGTAATAATTGCAAAAATGTTAATTTTCATAGAATCCATTTGTAAAAGCATCTACACTTTTGAGGGTTTATTTATATATTCGTTATTAAAAAAACATAGCTTCTATGGTAAGGAAATGATTTGCCTTTTCATTATTTATCTTTTGAAAATTGACCTAAATTAATGTACTTTTAAATTACAAAAAAAAAACAATGTTATGAATATTAACTAATGCTTATTATTAATAATTATAATTATGATTTACAATTGACAATACATAATTGACGAAGGAAGATAACTACCGGATCAAGATCACTGAGCAATTGCCTTAGTAAGTATAGTAAAGACCAATAATTTATATTTAATAAAAGACATAATAATAATCAAGAATTTTACTTTGTAAGGAGGAGAGAAGACACTTATCTGATAAATGCTTTTCAGGTAAGAGATATTAGCAATATATTATTTTGATGACTTTGAATATTATCTGATAAGTAAGGACGATCTTTTGTATGTATGCATTTCCCTGGCAAGGCTTTTGTAAATAGCTCACAAATTGATAAGAGATGATGTTAGGGTGGACAGTATGGGCA
>LUCG01220603.1:0-18606 GCA_001633085.1 Carthamus tinctorius
AGTGATAGTGTAGAATTTTGTTGGTAAGCACTTACTCGGGTAAGCGTTTGGTAAACGGGGCCTGAGTCTTATTTCTTTCCTGTGTCGCACTGTTTTTTGGCAGCAGAGACGTTTTGGTTTTGAAAGTTTGTGGTTTTGTTTAGGTGGTCGGCTCTGTTGAGTTTTTTTCTTGGGTTTACTTTTGGTATGGTGTAAGACTCATTTGATTTGGTTTTAATTTAATGGTTTGCCTTTCAAAAGAAAAATCTTTCATTCTTTTCATGTTTAATCATAAATTTATATAGAGTAAAATATGATTTAACCCCTAAACTTTGTACTTACAAATGGTTTAATCCCTAAACTTGTTATAATTAATGTTTTAATCCCTAAACTTGTTATAATTAATTCTTTTAGCCACTTGACCTGCTATAGCAGGTTACCACACTTTTAAAAATCACTCTAATCCTTAAACTTATTGATAAAATATGATTTAATCTTTAAACTTTTTACTTAAAATCAGGGGCGGAGGGCCATAGGGGCCTTTGGGGGCCATGGCCCCCCCGATTTTTGGGTTAAATACTATACAGTCCTATTACAAATACATAATGGTGGCTAGTTTAGTTGGTTAGCACTCTATAGCTATGTTTCTAACATCATGGGTTCGATTCCCACCCCTTACATTTTTCAGTTTTGGTTTTTTTTCCTCTCTGCAAACCTTTCCAAATTCCAAAATATCTTAACACAATTTTTATTATAAAAATTATATTGTTTATTAAATCTCTTTAGAAATACAAAATAGCATTTCCTTTTCAAATTTATTTTGTATAGAAATTTTCACATTTAAATAAATTTACACCCTTTCTTTTATTTTCTCCATTTAGAAAAATATTTTAAAGAATTTTACTAGTAAGATTTTAACAATATCACTTGCCTTGTTGGGTAAGTTTGTATTAATTAAAACACATCATATACAACAATTACACTAGTAAACGTTAACTAGTAAGAGTCTTTATTTTTACTCATGTACGTTCTAAGACACTTGATTCCTACTATCGCTCTTGCCTAGTAAAATTCTTGGTCCTAACTGTGTATATCATGTAAAGTACACGACTCCTTAATCTTACATTAACAATTTTTTTCTAAAACTAGATCATAGAAAAAGAGAATAAAAAACGACTTACATATGTATCATGGATATCTCTATTTTTTGTCATGTTATATTTTGGCCCCCCAACTATAGTAGTCGTGTTTCGCCCCTGCTTAAAATGGTTTAACCCCTAAACTTTTTTAATTAATGTTATAATTCTTAAACTTTTTATAGTATTTGATTAAATNACAACATTCTGTTGGCTAAACCCATTACCATCCATTCACGATCAGAAAAACCCTGCATCCATTCGTCTCTAGTCCAGTATAGTTTGCAACTCGGCCAAATCGATCTTTTCGCCAATAATCTCTTCCTAAACTCGCCGGTACATTTCATTTGATTTCATTTCTGTCATTTATGTGCTTGATTTGTTCTGCATTTGATGTTCGTCGTGAAATCTACGCATTAAATTTTAGGTAAATTTTGATCACGATGAACACAAAATCACCAAACGTCTTATGATTAATTTTTTTGTTAAATTTTTGTTAATTTGATTCATTAGTCTATTGTTGCTTCATACCGTAAATGTTATTAATTACATCCGATCAACGGATATGAAAATAAAGAAATGCAAGTTAGAGATATTCAAGATCATGTGTTTAAAGGTACTTCAAACAAGTGTTAAACATTCGTTAGAGATAAAAAAATAATTAGGTTAATAAGTTTAGGTATTTAATCAAATACTATAAAAAGTTTAAAGATTATAACATTCATTAAAAAATTTAGGGGTTAAACCATTTTTAAATAAAAAGTATGGTAACCTGCTATAGCAGGTCAAGTGGCTAAAACAATTAATTATAATAAGTTTAGTGATTAAAACATTAATTATAACAAGTTTAGGGATTAAAACACTCATTACAAAAGTTTAGGGGTTAAATCATTTTTAAACACAAAGTTTAGGGATTAAATCATATTTTACCCATTTATATATGTTATATAATATGTATTTTTTTATAAAAATAATAACAATTTAACATTTATTAATTACATGACTCGTAACGGTTACAAGTTTATGCATAAATTTGATTAACAAGATATTATGTGAATGAGAAATTGTTTAAAAATCAGAACATGAGACATAGAGAGATATGCATATTTAATATGCGTGGAAGTGATGGTTTAATATATAAATCCAATTTCCTTCATTAAAGTATTAATTTATTTCTAAAAGATTTACTAAATCTTAAAATAATATGATATTACTTTACTACGTAATTCTAGATATAAATATCGGTTTTTTGTTTTAATAAAAGACAAGATTGCTTTACATAATACATTAATTAAATTTAAATCTAATAAATAAATTCCAATTATTTTATAGTTTATAGCATCGTAATCCTTAAATTACTTAATGACTTAAAATGAAGAAAAATAGTGGCTTTCAAAATAATAAAGTAATCATATTGAGTTAAATTTTATCAAAACATGTCTAGCTTAATGATAAAGTAATATCCTAAAAGGTTAAGTAGATGAAATCGATGAAAAACCGGGTTCAAACCCCATGGAAAGCATGTGGTGATTACTGATTTTCAGATTATGGATCTGCCACATAGTAATACTCTTAATTTGTCATGCTCGACGAAATTAGTCGGATGTCCTTATAAGCCCGGATATCTTGAAAACGTGTATTTTTGCTTACCATTCAATTATTTTTTGTTAAATTTTGATACTTATTTTATCTAAAAATGCATAAATAAAGTAGGTAATTATCAGGAGATGAATGATATGTCATCAAACAAAAGGTCCATAAAAGGGAGAATGAAACAGATGAAATGGACTGGCAACTTCAATCATCATGCTCCCACCTTATTAAAAAAATCGAAATTAAAAATTAGAATATAAAATAAATATAAAACCAAAAATATGGGGAAGTTTTCTCCCTAGTCCCCTACTCCACTTTTTGTTAATTCCTTTCCCCCACTATTCGCTGGACAGCTGTCCTCGAGTTACCAAAAACTCCCTCCGACTTGCACACCTGGAACCGGAAGGAAGTACCTTTTTCCACTACAAAAGAAATATGCAACTACGCACCCTTAACTTTCACTTTTTACAATTCAACCCAAAATAATCTTCTTCCATATCTATCTCAACCTTTTCATTTTTATTCCTCTCCATGACTTTTTTTCTGATTTTCCCATTTACACTCATATCGTGAGTAAATGATTGATATGTGAATAATTGAAACCATCAATTTAAAGACGTATATATAAACCCGTATAAGTAATTTGTAACTTCGATTCATATACGCATTTTTAATTTAACTTTTGGATGTTTTTCAGTGACTTACATATGATATGTGTCATCGGGTCACTATATAACGATCTTGTATAAAGTATTATTCAATCATATATCGTAATTTGTTTAAAACTTATTACGCAAAAGGTTTATACAGGCAACCCCAACTGGCCCACAATCGACTGCCAATTTCGTAACGTGTGGGGAATTTCAACGGTTGTGGCTATGGAAACGTCCTGAGCTCGAACCCAGTACCATTTGATATTTGTTCAAACCTACCACATACCCATTACCAACTGAGCTACATGTTATTAATGGTTTAAAAGTTATACATCTGATGTTAGAATATTTTAGTCTTAGTATCATAAATTATCGACGATACATTTATTCTTAGTTGATAAACGTGTAATCATATCATACATTGTTTTCTAGGCTTCTTTTATTAGTTGGTACATCACTTATGGTGCAATAAAATGACAATAAAGACCAATACGTAAAAGAACTGAAAACTTAAAGGTTACTTTTGACAAGTATCCATGTTTTCATAGGATGACAAACGACGACGTACGATGATGCACGCAACGAACAAAGTAGAAGGTGAAAATTTTTATAAAAAAGAAACTTCGGCTCCGAGTCAACTCTCTCCCTTTCACGCCTTATTTGACCGAGTCACGAACTCGGTCGATACCGGTTCTCTCTTTTATGCTCTCTCTGTCACACACCCAAATCGAGTTGGAGAGAAGAGGGAAAAGTGAAAAATCTTCAACACAAATTTAGCAATTCACTCGCCGGATTAACACTTTTTATAATTAGGCTAATCGATTTCATATCAATTGTAATCCCCATGGTTGGTTTTAGGGTTTTGAGAGAGTTTTAATTTTTGGTTGTCGTTAAGGTTTTTGGTTTTTGAGGGTTTGTGAATTCCGTGTGAAGATGATGGTGTCGAGAGGGCTGTTCGGGTGGTCCCCACCGCATGTGCAGCCATTGACGCCGGTGTCGGAGGTGTCGGAGCCGCCGGAGTCTCCGTCGCCTTACATGGACATGAGTAACGATGCTTTACCTGTGGAAGCTGAGGAGGAGATGGAGGAGTCGGAGGAGATCGAGCCTCCTCCGGCCGCCGTGCCGTTCTCCAGGCTGTTTGTGTGTGCCGATAGGCTTGATTGGGTGCTTATGGTGGTCGGATCGCTTGCTGCCGCGGCGCACGGCACGGCGCTGGTGGTTTACTTGCACTACTTTGCGAAAATTGTGCAGTTGCTGGCTCATGATCACGAGAGCGCGGATGTGCTTTTTGATAGGTTCAAAGAGGCAAGTTATTTACTTTGCTAGTTAGGTTGATTTTTTGTTTCTGGTGTTGCGAAGACTTCCCAGCAAGCCGTGAGCAATCAGGATGAACTATAAATTATAATCAAGAATTGTTTCTAGTGTTCATAGCAGAAATGTAGCCACATTTTGGAAAAATAAACTTGTCGGTTTGGGTTCCATTTTAGACAATGTATTATGGAGTAGTAAGTAATTGAGTCCTATGAAGTTAACCGGAAAATTCAGTTATTGGTTTTAGTGATCAAATATGCATGATGAAGGGTCATTAAGCTACCCATTCACAAATTGATATAGGATTAACATCAGTAGTTATGCTTTGATGTCATTAAGTATTCACCATTATATGGTTCTAATAGGAAAGTCATGATTTGTTCATGATGTTTCTCTTAAGACATAGATAGTACCACTGGCTAGTTGTTTAGTGATAGAAAGCTTTATAATTACGGAGATTACAAACAATGTTGACAATTTGGGAAATTAGATGAGAAGTTATTTAGTATTACTTATTACTTACTAACTTTACATTATGTGGAATTAGGTAGTTAATGATGCATCTGAAATTCAAGATCTAGGTTTATCTAAGCCAGAAAATGGTGTTTAATTTTAGCATGTAGCAAGCCTGTGCTAATGGTAGAAAAGAATTTGGGCTGTGATATTAATTACCTTGTTACTATTGACTCTTTAATGTGGTTTAATTGTGATGTTGTATTGAATGTACTTAACTTATGTCTAGTTTTTACGCTGATTAGAAATTAAGAATGCTTCTGTCCGGTTCTGGCAGCTCTTTGTCTAGCTTCATGGTAGTGATAGATTGTAGTAGGCTCATGATAAGTTGGAAAAATCAACTTTGATCTTCTTCATTCCAATGACTTTACACATATATCCACCTGCTGATGCTAGCTGTAAGTTGTAGGTACAAAAGAACAATCATATGATACTTAGGGCAGCGGACATGGTAAGTTTATTATACATTTAACATTTAAGAATATTTGGCATAAGGATCTTTCTTCTGCAAAAACAATTTCATTGTCAAGTATTGCTGCTGAAAATCTTTTTCTTTTGAAAAAATAGTGGCTCATTAAAACATTTGTTGGGAACACCATAAATAAAAGCTCCTTGGTTTAGAGACCTCCTTACAAGTAAAATTCTCTCCTTGAAAGCCATGATGTTGCATAATAAAATGACAATATCTTTACACATAAGATTTTGTCATTGATCATTCAGATGCATCGCTGACTGTCATTAATTCTGACTGGGTGATTTTATTTGATATTTGACTTGTTCAGAAACATGCATTTGGATCTTGAAGCACCTTGGCTTGTGTTTCTTGGGATTGTCAGACCCCGTTTGTATTTTAATTCTCGTAGATCCACATGTAGATATCTATCTTTCTGATTAATGACTTCTATTAACAGGACATTTATAGGGTTTAAGTTTTCATTCCGATATCAATTAATTAGTCTGCTGAGAGCCTGAGCTATAACATATATTGGCCTGACCACAATCATGTGAATCATCTCTCTAAGGACGAGAATATTCTCTTTAGAACTTATTTTTTTCTCTGAGACTGGTTCGTGGGTAATTTGTTCATTGTTATTTGCCATGCAATGGCTATTTTTCATTTTTTGTTCAGTCGAAGTATCACATGCTATCTTCTTTCATGCTAGGCTCACAGAGTTGCCTTATGCCAGTGCTCCAGTTCCATAAATTCATGCTCTTAAGTTTTATTGACTATTTCATGAGGGTGCGTGCATGGTTTGTTTGGAGAGTTTAAATGCTAAAGCTTTTGTGGTCGATGTAGGCTTCATCTTAGAATCTTTTTCTGCTATTAGTTTCTCCCCAAATACTAGCTTAAGTTGATTACCATATCTTTTTCTTTCTCAAATTCCTGCAAAATATTTTATAAAGTTTTCGTTTTTCTAGGCTGTGCGCTACAGATGTTAAAGGATGAAGTTCACCATCATACACTCATAATTATTTCATGAATGTAAAATTTATCGTTCATACTATGTCTGGACATGCTTCAGCTCTCTTATATGGATAGCTAGTTTGACTCTTAGAATAATACATCAATCAAAAATGTTATTTTATAATTTGTTTTAAGTAGCATTAATTTTTTCTCTCAAAGGCTGTGGTTGCTTCAACTTTTGTAAGACAATTGGATTGTTCTTTCATAAAGTGATGATGTTTTACGATTTCTGCAGCTTGCTCTCATCCTTGTCTATATTGCTGGTGGTGTTTTTGCTGCTGGTTGGATAGGTAAATAGTCTAACTAAAAAGCTTCGTCTCTTTTTCACTTTCAATTGGACGATGCTCTTTACAACTATCATTTCTAATTGTTGCATTCAGAGGTTTCTTGTTGGATTCTTACTGGAGAAAGGCAGACTGCTGTTATCAGGTCAAGATATGTGCAAGTACTGCTTAATCAAGATATGAGTTTCTTCGACACTTATGGGAACAATGGAGACATTGTGAGTCAAGTGCTGAGTGATGTATTGCTTATCCAGTCTGCCCTTAGTGAAAAAGTATGTTCATCTTTCACCAAATATTTGCTTAGTGGAACTAGTACGTAGTGCAATAAATTTGTCTGATTATTTTTATTGGTGCAGTTTGGAAACTATATTCATAATATGGCTACATTCTTCAGTGGCCTTGCAATTGGATTCATCAACTGTTGGCTAATTGCCATCATCACTTTAGCCACCGGCCCCTTTATTGTGGCTGCAGGAGGAATATCAAATATATTTCTCCATAGGCTTGCTGAGAGTATTCAAGATGCATATGCTGAAGCAGCAAGTGTTGCTGAACAGGTTACTTCATTTCCCCTGTTACTTTTCTAGCCCCTTGGTCAAGTGAAAACCAGAGTCTCTTAGATACAATGACATTGTGAATACACTTGTAGTCGTTTTCTTGTGTAATTGATTTGTTAATTTACATTGTTGATATGTATATGTGATGCCATGTGAAAATGTTGGGTTTTTTGCTCTCGTTGCTGATCTCAATGCTCACACTCAATATTGTTTGAAGCAGGCATAAACAGATATCCTTGTTTACCTTTTTTATGAACTTTTTGTTCCTTCATTCTTTTAGTGCATCATTGACACCTCATGAATAATTAAATAAAGCAATTTAAATGAATAAATGAGGGGAAAGGGGTAGAGTACAGCTAGAAAACAGAAAGGTCTGTGGTTAGTCAGTAACTGCTGTTTCGCGTATAAAGATGAATTTGCTTTACTCGTTTCAATATGCACACAACTTTCACTAGTTTGATAAAGTGTATGCTTGATCTTGGTTCCAATTTAAATCAATTTTTGCATTGGTTGAGGCAATTATGGAGATGTGAAGTTTGATAGACTTGTTATGGTATTGAGATCACACGCCACTATTTTTTGCACATGAGTTTTCAATTTTCTTTTTTCCAATTCCAAACTATTCTTTTTCCCCTCTTTTGGGTAACCTGTTATTTGTTGCCATCTGGGTGTTGATGTTTCTAGACCTTTGTATAAGTAGATACATAAATTAGGTTTAAACTTTTAAGATACATATGAACTAATTCACCATATAGTGACTTTACGTTTAGTTATTTGCATTTATTACAGTTTGGTAAAGCTGCATGAAAAGTGCTAAGAGATTCTGAATAGTTTAGAGGCTTTGTCTAGTTTTTTGGTGCTGAACATAAAATGCAGTCTGACATGGTATGTGTCTTTGGAACATTTAGAAGACTGGAATAACTGAAATTTACCATTTCAACCCTCTCAGTTGGATTTAAATTGAAAATCACACAACTTTTAATGCATAAAGAGACTAAGCATTGATGCTAGTTGCCTACCCTAAGATATTTGACTTATACACAACATTGTGGGTTTGCTTCTTTTCTGACCGACAATTATAGTTTGGTTTAGTTGAGTGTATCAAACAATCATATATTATAGACATTAATGGTGGTAATTTTATTTGGCTATGTATCAAAGCAACATGAGCTTTACTAGTTTACGTTATTATATTTATATCTTGCTGTCAACAAATTTCTTTGAATACATTGGTTTGGGTGTAAGTTGGTGATCAATTACTTTTGTCACATAATTTAATAAAAGCAACCCATAGTTGGTTGATTAGCTTTTGGTTGCTTAATGTAAGATTTTAATTTCATTTTGCAGGCAGTTTCGTATGTGAGGACCTTATATGCTTTCACAAATGAAACATTAGCAAAATATTCTTATGCAGCTTCACTACAAGCTACATTGAGATATGGTATATTGATAAGTCTCGTGCAAGGGCTTGGTCTTGGATTCACGTACGGACTTGCAATTTGTTCTTGTGCCTTGCAACTGTATGTCGGAAGGTATTTGGTTACGCATAAAAAAGCTCATGGTGGAGAAATTGTAACCGCCCTGTTTGCTATCATTTTAAGTGGCCTGTAAGCATCTTGCTCTCCTTTCTTCCCTTTTCTCCTGTCACATGATACTTTTATATTGACATTTCAACGCCATTTGGTTTCAACAGTGGACTTAATCAAGCTGCAACCAACTTCTATTCATTCGAGCAAGGGAGAATTGCTGCATATCGACTTTTCGAGATGATTAGCCGCTCATCCTCCACTGTTAATAATGATGGAAACACAATTGCTGCTGTACAAGGGACCATTGAATTTAGAAATGTGTATTTCAGCTACTTGTCTCGTCCTGAAATTCCTATTTTGAGTGGGTTTTACCTAACAGTTCCAGCCAAAAAAACAGTGGCACTTGTGGGAAGAAATGGGTCTGGTAAAAGTAGTATCATACCGCTTATGGAACGGTTCTATGACCCTACTTTAGGTATTAAATTGCTTTATCATTACACCGTTTCTTTTTCATGATCTTATTCTTTTATAGATACCAATACGTTACTTCCCTTCATTTATTTATTGTTGTTCAGGGGAAGTTCTATTGGATGGGGAGAATATCAAAAACCTGAAATTGGAATGGTTAAGAAGCCAAATTGGCTTAGTCACTCAGGAACCTGCGTTGCTAAGCTTGAGTATCAGGGACAATATTGCTTATGGCAGAGATGCCACTTCACTTCAAATTGAAGATGCTGCAAAAATCGCTCATGCACATACGTTCATTACCTCGCTTGAGAAAGGATATGACACACAGGTAGAACTCTAAGGACTATAATGTCGGTTCTCTCTTTTGATTCTTATCTTAAATTGAAGAAAGAAAATACTTGCATACTTCAGGTAGGCAGGGCTGGTTTATCGTTGACAGAAGAACAAAAAATAAGGCTTTCTGTTGCCAGGGCAGTGCTTTCAAATCCATCGATCCTTCTACTTGACGAGGTCACTGGTGGACTGGACTTCGAAGCTGAAAGATCTGTTCAGGAGGCTCTGGATCTCCTGATGTTAGGCCGATCAACTATCATAATTGCTCGTCGGCTTTCTCTAATAAGGAATGCCGATTTCATAGCTGTGATGGAAGATGGTCAGTTAATGGAGATAGGGACACATGAAGAACTAATTGCATCAGATGGGTTATATGCAGAACTTCTAAGATGTGAAGAAGCAGCTAAACTCCCAAGAAGGTAAACTCCGATAACAAACTTCTTTTAGTTATTGTGGATATCCTGATATTATACTGTCTATCTTTTTTGGGTTTCGTGGTTATTTAAGGATGCTTCCGATACTTGTTTGCATTCTTGTAGGATGCCGGTGAGAACCTACAATGAGACTGCAGCTTTCCAAGTTGAAAAAGATTCTTCAGAAAGTCGCAGCTTCCAAGAACCAACGTCACCAAAATTCGCTAAATCACCATCACTTCAACGAGCTTCAAATTTACATGCACCAAGGCCTCAAGATTCTGCTTATGGTTCACATGAATCACCAAGAAATCCAAGCCCTGCTGAGAAATCTGTTGAAAATGGTGTGTCCTTGGATGGAACAGACAAAGAACCATCAATGAAAAGGCAAGATAGTTTTGAAAAGAGATTACCAGAGTTACCAAAGATTGATGTTCATGCCATCCGTCGACAAACGTCTAATGGGTCTAACCCCGAGTCACCTGTTTCACCACTGTTGACATCTGATCCCCAAAGCGAGCGTTCGCATTCGCAAACCTTTAGTCGGCCTAATTCTCAGCTTGTCGACAAGCCAATTATAGTTCAAGCAGAAAAGGAAAAACAATATAAGAAAGAACCATCGGTTTGGAGACTTGTGGAGTTGAGCTTGGCTGAATGGCTTTATGCTGTTCTAGGAAGTATTGGTGCTGCAATATTTGGCTCTTTTAACCCTCTACTTGCTTATGTTATTGCGCTAATAGTGACAGCATATTATAGAAACGAAAGTGACAGACACAACAGCATAAAAAATGAAGTGGACAAGTGGTGCTTAATCATTGCCGGCATGGGTGTTGTGACTGTAATAGCAAACTTTCTGCAGCACTTTTATTTTGGTATAATGGGGGAGAAAATGACTGAACGAGTTAGGAGAATGATGTTTTCTGGTTAGTATCTCCATTTTAGCAAGTAACTTTTCTTCGCTATATAGAACAATGCCTATGGTGTGCACCAGAGTGTAATCTAAGATGTTTTATTTTACAGCGATGCTTCGCAATGAAGTTGGATGGTTTGACGAAGAAGATAACAGTGCTGACACATTGTCCATGCGATTGGCAAATGATGCAACATTTGTGAGAGCAGCTTTCAGCAACCGACTTTCTATATTCATACAAGATAGTGCAGCCGTTATTGTGGCAATATTAATAGGGGTGATTCTACACTGGCGAATTGCACTTGTGGCTGTGGCCACACTGCCAGTTCTTACTCTTTCTGCTATTGCTCAGGTTTGCATCTATTCCTCACGCATTAGACAGCAGACTGCTATGTATGATACCTTTTTGTGCAGTGGAGGAAGTATTTTTATATTTCCTCAATATTAACCATTAAGAAGGTTATAACATGACTGCTATTGTTTCATGGTGTAACTTGCCCGTTCAGAATTTTGACTGCTTGCAGATTAAGAATTGAGTTGGCTACTAGCCAAATACCCCCAAAGCCCTTAGATTAAGATAACATGTCGATGATGTAAATTACTTGAAGGAGAAAAATGGAGGGGAAGTGTTAAGGATAAAGCCTCAAATTTTAAACTAAAGCTAAGTTGTAGGCCCTCATGTGTGTTGAAATTCGTGTAGTAATAATGCTAATTATCACATGCTTGTAAGTTTTCCAAATGTTGAAATGGCACGATTAATATGGGTTGGCACCTCTTTGAATCTTCTATAGGATCATTAAACAGCTTTGACCTTGTAACAGAACTATGAGAACCTACCGTTGCGCCATTCTTTGTCTCTATTGTTAGTGTTGTATTCAGCAACCATATTTATTGAAAATGTGTTGATACTTCATTATAAAGCTATAGACAAACGGCATTGTGAAATTCCTATTAGAGAATTAGTTTAGCCTTATAAGGTCAGATTATAGCTATCACTAATGTTATCAGACAAAAAGTTCACTGTCTAATATATCTGTGAATTTTGCTCCAACATCATAATCCATTTTGGCATGTCACTCAAGTTCAGTTAAAGCAACCATTGCACCACATGATAACCAGCTTCGAAAAATCTATCTGTGTATAATGGTCAAGTATTTGATACTTTGTTTATAAGTCAATGGCACTTGACTCACTGTAGAATACTTTTACTATATTAAGTTATTTGTGTTGAAGATTCCTTGAGAAGTAAAGGATTAGTAAATTTTTCTGGAAATCAAATGGATTCTGTCTTGTAAAGATGCCCAAACTAGTAATGGGCTTGGGTAGTGAATTTACTTTCTATAATCTGATAATCGAGCCGATTCTATGATTGATTGTAAGTTCATTTTATACTGGATCATTTTTCGATCAATCCAAGAATGGGAATAATTGATCCGGTTTTGGTGGGTTCTTCCCCTAACTATGTGATCTTCGTGGGGAACTTAATGGAATTAAAACATTTTGTATCAAATCTTGGTTATCCATGTTGCTTTGTCACATTTTGCCAAAAATAAAATGCCTTTTTAGCAGCAGGCTGACAGAATTCCACATGCTAATTTTAAATTTGCAGAAATTATGGCTAGCTGGATTCTCAAAGGGGATACAGGAGATGCACAGGAAAGCATCATTGGTTCTCGAAGATGCCGTTAGAAATATATATACCGTCGTGGCATTCTGCGCTGGTAACAAAGTGATGGAGCTTTACAGATTTCAGTTGCGCAAGATATTCATGCAGAGCTTCTTTCATGGCATGGCTATTGGCTTTGCCTTTGGCTTTTCACAGTTTCTTCTCTTTGCCTGCAATGCTCTTCTCCTCTGGTACACCGCACTCTGTGTTAAGAACGGATATGTGGATCTCCCAACTGCTCTCAAAGAGTACATGGTCTTCTCTTTTGCTACTTTTGCCCTCGTAGAGCCTTTTGGTTTGGCTCCCTATATTCTCAAAAGGCGGAAGTCTCTAATATCAGTTTTCGAAATAATAGATAGAGTACCCAAGATTGAGCCGGATGATACCGCTGCTTTGAAACCTCCAAATGTTTATGGAAGCATCGAGTTGAAAAACGTAGATTTTTCTTATCCAACTCGCCCGGAAATTCTGGTTCTGAGCAATTTCAGTCTCAAAGTCACCGGTGGGCAGACTGTTGCTGTTGTTGGGGTTTCAGGATCTGGAAAAAGTACTATAATCTCATTGATAGAGAGATTTTATGATCCGGTTGCTGGTCAAGTGATGCTAGATGGCCGCGATTTAAAGCAATTTAACTTGAGATGGTTGAGAAACCACCTTGGTGTTGTTCAACAAGAACCCATCATCTTTTCAACAACCATCAAGGAAAACATCATATACGCAAGACACAACGCGAGCGAGGCCGAGATCAAGGAAGCTGCAAGAATAGCAAACGCTCACCATTTCATCAGCAACTTGCCTCACGGGTACGACACTCACGTGGGAATGAGGGGTGTGGATTTAACCCCTGGCCAGAAGCAGAGGATTGCGATTGCCCGTGTTGTGTTGAAGAACGCACCCATTTTGTTATTGGATGAGGCGAGCTCGTCGATCGAGTCCGAGTCGAGTCGGGTGGTTCAGGAGGCTCTTGATACACTTGTCATGGGAAATAAAACAACCATTCTTATAGCTCATAGAGCTGCCATGATGAGGCATGTCGACAACATTGTGGTACTCAATGGGGGCCGAATCGTTGAGGAAGGGTCCCACGATTCTTTAATGGGGAAGAATGGTTTGTATGTCCGGTTAATGCAACCTCACTACGGAAAGGGTATACGTCAGCATAGACTTATGTAGATTTGTGGGTTTGGTGGTTTTTCATGACCAATTGTCGGTCCATGACTGTAGAACGAGTGAATATACATGCGCATTGTTAAAATTTACTCATATTATTCTCACCTACACTTCTAAAAGCGGTTATTGGGTCGAAGGCGAAGTCGGTGGTAGGTGGCGGCTGTTGGTGGGTATGGCGGTGGATGTAGCATCTAAACTTCGGGTTAGGGTTGTAGATTTGGGCTCTCAGGTCAGATTGCATATTCTTTTGGAGGCACTGCATTGACAGGTTAGAACCATGCCGTCTCTCCATGATATATTGATTTGTTGATCATAGAATTTTAGGGTTCCGGTGTTTGTTTGCCTTCTTTTTCTTGTTCTTTCCATTTTCGCCCGTGTGTTTATCTTCATCCGACTGTTTTGTACATTTGTATATCCGTTCGAATTTTGTGGAAGTTTATGAGGCTTAAAAAGGAGAAAAACCGAACGTATTTATTGTAATCCTTTTTGTATATAAAGAGGCTTAGATCGATTAAAGACTCTTTTGCTTGTTAAGCTAGTCATTCACTTGTTATGCTTATCCTGCTTTTCGGATGTTCTAGATACTGCTATCACTTCAAAAATATGGTATCTGGTTGATAAAGCATGCTGCTTTAAGAGTACTTTATGCTTTTTTGTACATTATACTTACGAAAAATGAATAACAGACCATGTCATGCATTTAGATATCGAGCACTTTGAATGAATCTGCTACCACTTTAAGCTGGTTTCTTACTCTTCTCCATCGTCGTTCATTTGCTCCAACAATTAGAGTGTAGTATCTCCCTGTTGAAATGAGTTTTAGTCAAAGTCGGTATTTCTTTTGGCTCTTGAAAAATAGGTCTAGGTGTCTTACCGTTTCCAACTGCTATGGTTGCGAAAGCTGCTCGAGAGAAGTTTGGAGATGTTAGTGTGTACTCAAACGTGTAGTAGGTTTTACCGTCCGTAGTCCGCTGCAATTTTAGCCATTAGATTAGAATCGGATGAACGTTAGTCAAGATTCGGGAGACATTATATAAGCATCGTAAGGGACAAATTTTCAAGATTTCATTAGGTTCAGACCTCCTGCATATCGAATACATCTGGGACTTGAGTCGGTGTTGAGTAAACATGTTTCACCAAGTTGGCTACGACCTACAAAATAACAACAGTGGAACCTTTGAGCTATATAGGAAACCCCTAAGAAACGGGTATGGGATATATGGATCACCTTCTCGATTGGACCCATATCGTGGATGTCTGTTTTATCGGTCGGTATGAAACTAAGTCTCACATTTTGTAGTTGTAGGTATCGATCCTTGAATGCAGAATCGTGGCCTCTGAAATCAAATTCCTGGAAAAAGAGGCTTGTGTCTGTTAGCAAAATATTACACTTTTTGAAAAATCAAAAACCGTAGGTTAGGTGTGGGCTGTAACATACCCTCCAATCTGATGGATAATAATATGAATAACCATCTTCTAAGTCGACAAATTCATCATAGTTTGCTGGTTTTTCTGTGTAAATCAACAATGCAAGTGCCTTAGAATACCAACAACGCAACAATACAATTGAAAGGGTAAAATAGTAATTTCACCAAGTAATACCCAGCTGTGAAATTGAAAACTCAATTGAAAGGGTAAAATAGTCATTTCTGGGCATTCAGTATATTCTACACTAAATAAAAAACTTACCAAATCATCCAGAATCTAACAAATACCCATATGCTATTCTTACAGCGAGTTGTTTACTTGTATCCCCTCAAGAAACTGGAGGGGTAATATAGTCCATTTCAAGAAATTGCATTGTTCAGAGGTGAACAATTTCACCAGATAATTCATAATTCTTATCTTTATTTTGTGGGTTCTGTTTCAAAACTAACATACATGATACATCTAATGAAGTGGGATAATATGAATGCAGTTGATAGATAGATACCTTGAGCCAAAAGAAGTTTTGTAGGCAATAAGCTTGATGCTCCAACTCCTATCAGTAGTAGTGACCTTCTCTTGCAATTTTCTGCTCACACAAAATTTCCATCTTTTAACCATTTTTAGGTTACATTTGTTAGACAGAATGGAACCCCTAAATCTTGCCCGGAAACGTTTTGCATGATAATAGACTAGATAATCGGTCCATAGATGCAAGCAAGAAAGGAAATAAAGCAGCAACTTACTTTGTTCATCAAGAGATGAATCTTTTGAGGATGCAATGATGGTTGGCCAATAACATGTAGAACAAGAAGGCTTTAATGGCAGATTCAACTGCAAAAACCTCATACAAAGTTAATTGATTGCTGGTTTTCTATTGGTTGATCAAACTTACAACCTTAGGGATCGTAGATACTCGACCGAATGGTTGTTTTTGACCAAAGAGCAAATGGAAGAAGATAGTTTATGACTGACCTTTTTGGATAAGATTGGCGATGAGAATGAAAGTGATGAAACTGCCATTTTTGTGCTATTTGGCTTGAATTGGTTGCTATATCTATCTCCATGGCAGCTGCTTCATAACTTGATGAAGGGATGGATATAACATGTGTGGATAGTGAGTGCTGCTTGGATTGGATTTGTCTTCTTCTGCTGCCTATAATACCTTTTTTTTAGCAATTCATATGGTAGGTAAACCTTGTACATTATTTCAGTTTTAAAATCTACCTTTAGCGATGATAATGTAAGTACTGTCTAAAAGAGTTGTTTACCAAACGCTTACCTGTATTAGTCACCACATTCGTCTTATTGGGTAACATTCTTGGCCGTCAAAATGAATTGTTAGATAAATATCTTTTACCGAGTAAGCGTTACCAGGTAAGAGAGTCTTCTCTTGCACTTGTTGAGTAAGAATCTTCGTCTTTGCTATGCCTCTTACCGGGAATGATTCTCAATCCTGGCCATGCTCATCCGATAAGGTAAATTATACCGGTAAACGTTTGAATCCGTGTCGTGTCATTGTTCGAAATAGATAAAAAAAGAACACCCCTTCTCGGATCACCAACTTTGTCTACGTATCCCGACAAAGCTCTTGATTATGCCGTGAATCGCTTTGTTTACTTTGATGTCTAAACATTGAATCTCTTTTTGAGAAACTTCACATTTTTGGCATCGACCATTTTGTTTCCTTTTGGCGAGATCATCGCAACAACAAAAAAATTCATCGGCACAGAATTTGCATAACTTTAGGAGCAATTTAGATATTTTGAGATTTATATAAAATAAGTATTTACAGCCAAACACCTACTTATATTATTTACAGGGGCAAGATAGTCAAATGTCATACAAAAAGTCAAAATAAATTAGACCTTTTTTAAAAAGGGGCAACATTATAGAAACCAGACCTAATTGGTACTGGTTTTTGGGCCAGCTGGGCCCAGGGTTGGTCCTACATCTAAATTATTAGTTATATTTAATAAGCAACTCTAGATTTGGTTTTATTAAGTTTTATTCATTGGTATCTAAAAATATTCTTTTTTTTAATAAAATTTAAAGAAGAAAGAAATATTTTATTTGTAGTAGGCAGTATTTATATGTTAGTTCGAAAACGTCGGCATTGTTGTAAAAGGAAGTAACACACCACGTGTTATTAATTTTTGAACAGATAAAGGTGGCTTCTACTCCCACGCAATCTCGGATCTACCCAACAACCTTAACGTCAAACCATCATGTGGTAAAAAATATCTTATTTATAGGGAAGGAATCCTAGTTATTTAATTTTGTTGGGATCAGTCAATGGTATCCCTGACTATCCGGATTCGAATCCCGTGATGAGCATGTGGCGATATCTATGATCATGGCTCTGTCCACATAGTGGTACCCTTAATTAGGCTGGGTCGTGGTCGACAGGGATTAATCGGGTGTCCTTGGTTCCCGGATACCTCGGTAACGTGTGTGTGTATGTGTATTTGCTTGCCGTTCAAAACGAACAAAAATGTAACAATATACTTTTTTCGAGAAACTTATAAGTATTTTTGTGTTAGTTGATTTTTTTGAGCTGATAGATTGATGGGGAAAACAAAGTTGCAAATGAAAAATGTTGATATTCATCTACTTCCATCTTAACTACCGGTCATCTTAGCAAACTCTCTCATATATCCAGTAATGTTACTTTACATAAATTTGTTAAAATCCCGATTAGAAATATACAAATGGGTAATGAAGCTGAATGAATACAACTACGGACGAATTCAAAAAGATGAAAATCTTATGAACTTAATAAAAATAATTGTTTTCAATAGTCTTTTCAAAAACATAATTTTTATTCCTTAAACATGGGTTTGATATTAAAAGTAAAATTATTAACCAATATGTCTAAGAAGAGACATGACAATAATAACTCTGTGTTCATATATGATAAAAATAAACATCATGTCAAAAAAAAGTAATTAAGATTGTTTGCCTTCTTACTAGTGATACTTAGAATTTGAGAATATATAAATTAATATACAAAAGGTAAAATCAGTATTTCTTTTAATCGGATTTTACGCATGATCTGCGGCTGGTGGGGGCTGGACGTCACCCAGATACCCTCCTTGAGAGTTTGTTCCATTGGGCAGACTCTGCGGGGCTTAAAGGTAGGGGTGTTTAAAAAAACCGAAAAACCGAGTAACCGACTTGCCCCGCACGAACCGAAACCGA
>LUCG01220617.1:0-12284 GCA_001633085.1 Carthamus tinctorius
GTATGGTATGGTGTTGGTAAGGTGTTGGTAAAGCTGATGTGGCGCTGAGGTGGCAGCAGGTATTAGGGGTATGAGGGGTACGGTTAAGGATGACCTAAGAGAGACTCTCGGTTTCATCGGGCTTGGAAGCCCACAAGTGTACCCGCCGTCCCCCATAGCATCAACTCGCCGAACCATACCTACCCACCCCCTATCTGCCTTGTGCTACGCGTGGCCTAAAACACAATTCCTTAAAAGACATGTAATTAAAATGACCAACGATTCATATCTATTTATCACATTTCTCACAGTAAAATCGGTAGAATTAACTTATCTGTAGCTTGTTTGAATTCTATATGTAAATATACCAATCATTGTTATTAAAATAAGGATGGAAAACATGGGGTTGATTTGTTTGTGTTTCATTGTTGTGAGTTGTGAATAATAATACAATTATCCACACCATGTGCTTTCACAATTATTTCACCTATTAATCAAGCCATTTGGAGAATATATTTGTCAGAAAATTATTGAGTTAAAACTAAATGGTTTACTTAATAAAAGGAAAGTTAAAAGTGAAGAAGAAAAAAGAATATATAATTGTTTGATTTGTCTATTAAACTATTATTAATAATTAGTAATGATAAAACAATACAGAAAAAAAGAAACTAAGATTAAGAACAAGTTTTGTTAGGAGGCATGAATATCATAATTTTTAAAGGATCCATCAAAATGGATTTTATCATGAGAATTAATAAGAAATTCTCATGTTTAATGTTTATGAAAAAAAAGTATTTTGTTACATATATAAATATTTTAATAATATAATTAATATGTAATTTATAAAATAGAGAAGTAGCAAGGGACATTCTTTTTCTTTTTGAATCTCTTATTTGAGAGAATTCGTTGAAGATGATATTAATGGTATCTCAAAAAATTATAGAAGTGAAATTTTCATGCTTGTATTAAAATTTAATAAGAGCTTCTCGAAAATGTTTTTATAAATAAGAAGGTATCGATTATGAATTAATTAACTTTTGTTTTGACAAATTCTGTAAGGGAGGTATTTGGTTCGATTTGTCAAAACAATAATTATAATACTGTTGGAGAAATAGGTTATTAAAAACGACGAATGACATTAAAGTAAAGCCAGTTTTTTACTCTTTATTCTTTTGAAGAGACAATTTGTTTACTTTATACGATATGTATTTAGGTAATGTATTTAGTTACCTGTATTTGAATAGTATCCAAAGATTGATCATTTAAAATACTAAATATTAATAAATGCATATGTTTTATTTTGAGTCAATTTCCATTCAAAATATAATTTTTTCAAATAACATTGATTTTATACTGACAAAATAGAAAAAGGAACATGTTTTGGCCGAAATGTTGTTCTGTTAGGTTACAAACTCATTATTAGAAGAAAACCAAATATTGAAAAGATAACATTAACAAGTAATCACTACATGTATAACGTCTTTTGTTTATATATTCATTTATGAAATCTAATTTTATACGTAACGATTGATTTGTAATTAATAAAATTTATACGTTTGAACTACTTTTTGTTTTATTTATAAAGAAGTTAATCTAATGTTGTAGACGTTTTATATACATGAAAAATAAATATTATACTTTCCTTAAAATCCTTTTGATAAACACTTTAAAGAACAAATGTGTATAGATTATTAGGTTATATTTTAATGTTTATTACAATATCCCAAACATATACATATATAGAAAAAAAAAGTTTAGAAAGATATACAATAATTGCATTGAACTTTTTGCATAAACGATCCATGGTATGTTTGCAAGTTGCAATTACGCCCCTCTAAATTATCAAAAGTTGGCAAACATATCCGAAAGTTAGAAATAATTTCTATCATATCTCAATCAATTGAAGTAAATTTTCTATCGTGTGTACATCCCTATAACGACAATGCTTTCCCAAATAGAACTTTGTTGTTCAACATCTTGAGTCGGCTCTTTTCATTCTTTTACGTAAAATCTGTTGTAGCACACTTCAAGGAATGCCACTTGTGTTGTGGCACATGAGTAAGACTCAGAGGGATGTCGTGGAAATCTCATCTTCCCGAGTTTGAATCCAGGCGTTGCAAGAGCCCTCGTGGCCATGGAGGTTCACCTACAATGACTTTAGGCCATTCGTGGTCACCCGAGAATTTGTTGGTGCGTGCACACTGGGCCATAAACCCATGCCTGCCCAAAACAAATTGGTCTATTACTTATAGTATGATCTTCTACATCATATGCTTTCTCGTTTTATTTTGTTGATGTATCACCTATTGTCTTTCAAATGACTCGTGATTTGATAATAACCAAAATGAGGTTAAATTTACCGCTATTACATGTTAACGTGCTATAGAAATTTGCTATCAAACTATCAAATACATGATGAGTATATAATATGTGAGCTCTTAATCACATGAGCAAACAACCAAACCCATCCTTATGCCATTAGTGTTAACTAGTCAAATATCCTGATACATTTAGTTTGTATAAGTTATACTTGACCTGAGTTTTTGATTTTACATCGAAGTTGTTTGATACATATAGTATTACAACTCTTTTAAGGGATCAAATGCTTGTAGGTCTTTGTTCCTCCATATTCGAGTTTTTTTAAATGATCAACTTAGGGGTCGTTTACCAAATTCATACAGGGTAAGTACCCACTGACAAAAGATTCACATTCGGCTACCTTATCGTGTAACATCATTGGATTTAAAAATTGATTGTTGGTAAGCACTTAAAACCCGATAAGCACTTACTAGGTAATAGTCATTTCCCACACTCATCGTGGTAAGAATCTTGGCCCTTGACTTTTTGTCTTCTCTCTCACTAGGTAAGCTTATCAGACATTGACATGCTCAATCAATAAGCTAATGGAATTGTTAAAGGCTTACTCAAATAAGCATTTATTAAACGACCCATCAATGTTATTTCTGAATTTAATGCTTTTTAAAAAGACTCGATCCCTCTCTCTTATTAGTAAAATATGATAAAACATTCAAATCTGATTTCCCACAACAAACAAATGGGTATTTGATTAAAGGACAGTTTACTCAAATACTTACCCGATAAATTGTTTATCGATAAGAGTCCACACTCTAGCTTACATCACCGAGTAAGATCCTTGTTCGTCAAAAGGGGATTGTACACAACAATTTTCACGATAAGCGTGAACGGGGTAACAGTCGTCGTCCACGTTTAGTGGGTAAGAGTCACGGTTATCGTCATCGTTTTTACCAGATAAGATTCCTGGTCTTTTTTATGTTCACCCGATAAAGTGAGTGACCTGATAAACACTTACCAAACAAACGTTTGGTATAAACCCCATAAGTTTCTAAACGAAGGGGCCTCATTTCATCTTTACCATTATACAAGGATCAAAATGTAAATATAATTAGCATATTTCCATAAATGCGTCCCCAGGATTATCCGGTGGGTACTTGTGTATGCTAACATATCTTCTTCTTCTTCTTCTTCTTACCACCACGATCCTATATATATATATCTCTATCTTACAGAAGTGGACAGGTCTCAGATCCCTAGGTGAAGTTACGATTCTGCCCCTATATCTTGTAACTTCTATCCTTTTCCATTAATGCCCCCTCCTTTCCTCTCCCCCTCTCGAAACTGCTTCCCATCTTCTACGTGTCGTCGCCGGAAACCGCCACGTCAGCCACCGCATTGATGTTATCCGAATTCTAGAGAGAGAAAGCGAGGTTTACACACAGAAGTGTGTGTTTTGATCTGATCCATGATATCAATGGCCTATGAAATTAACCTCTCTATCTGTGTTCTCTATATAACAATAATAATGGTTGATTTGATGTGCGTAGAGTGATTCAATTTCATTGTTATGAAGTTCGACGGTGTTTTCGTTTTCCCGCGCTTTTCTTCTTCTTCTCCTTCTCCTTCGAAAACCTTATGCATTGCAGCTGGCTTCAAAGATCTCCATCAGGTTCTGAATCATTTCAAGTTACTCTACGTTTTATATATGTAAATATATATATAGTAGTAGGTTCAAATGAGTTGGGCTAAAAATATGAGAAGCACCACTAAGCACCACTCATCCGGTCAATAAAGACGGCTTTGACCATAGTACCCTCTTTAGTAATCTCTATCTTCCCATGAATCGCGTCAATCCTCCGTGATCACGTCCACAGTAACCGGTCAAAGCCGCCTTTATTGACCGGATGAGTGGTGGAGATCACTTCTCTACTTCTATTTTTTTAGCACTTCTCATTTGAACCTTACTCTAGAGAGAGAGGGGGGATCAAGTTCAGATGTAAACTCTTTATTATTCAGCTTGAATAATGCATGATATGGTCTAAATAATCATATATTATTCGAACTGAACATGTGATGTGGCGCGCTTTCAGCTGTACTGAAGTCCGCAATTAAATTTGAGTTTCTATTTGAACTTTTGTCTCTCTATATATATATATATATATGTATGTATATATAGTTTAGCAGATCTAGTATGTTTTTTCTATAGATCGTTGGATATTTTAGTGATTTTTTGGAAATTGAGGAGTTGTGTTTGTGTTTTTGAGCTTTAACGCAGGGGTTAGAGCGTGCTTTTCATGGCGAAACGCAATGCTGCTTGCCATTTTTTTAGTTTAACTGGTCTGCAGATCGGGTATGGATTTTCTTCTTTATCAGCTATAATTTTATTATAATGTGTTTTCAAGTTTTTCGGAATAAAAAAATAGGGAGAAAAAAAAAGGAAGGTTGGAGGCAGGGCCGTCCCAATCTTTTTGGAGGCCCTGTCCTGTAACGACCATACAAATACTTGAGATTGTATTATCTCTTGAATTTTTTTCATAATGGAAAGAGTAGAAAATTTTTTACATACTTGAATTTTTTATACTTGAATTTTTTACAAATCAAACAATACTTGAACTTTTTGCATAATGGAAAGAGTAGAAAATACAAAGAAAATGAAAATAAAAAAATAATAATTATTTGTGTTCTTGGATGAAAGAAACTGCCATTTCCATGAATAATATTTTTTTTGGGACCAATTTCTATGAATATATTCTTAATATTTGTTTTTCTAAAAGTTGTAGTAAAAATCAATTTCCCTACCTTTTCCTGTCAAGTGTTAAATAGCGTTATTTTTATGACAAATGTAACACGCTCATCTTATCGGATAACATGATCAGCTATTAGAATATATTATCGGTAGCGTTTTTTTTTATGTCTTTACTGAGTATTCCTTTTTCTTGGGCTGTGTTTGGCAAACCTGCTGATAACCCAGCTGTTTGACTGATAAGCTAGCTGTTTGACTGATACGCTAGTAGCTCATAAACTAGCTTATGAATAATTTATGTTTGACAAAACCTAGCTTATAGATATGTAAAATAACCAAAACATGTATCTTGTGGTACAGTAGTTAATTAATATTAACAAGGGTATAATTGGAAAAAGCTACAAAAAGCTCCCAAAACGTTACTCCAAAGTCCAAATAGCGTTTTAATAAGCTAGCTTATGGTTCATCCAAACATGTACAGACTTATGTAAACGCTAACTTGATAAGCATCTGGTTAATGTACGAATGTTAAAAATGGTATCTTGTCTAATGCACCCTCCTTCCCAAAAATTGAAAAAGAACCGGAAAAGAGCTAACGTTAAGATGAACCAAAATATGTTGGCTTGTGATCAAAGAAAAGAAGGATGGAGATTTTTTTCTGCAAATATAGCACAAAATTTTCTATTTGTGGTGAGTACTTGTATAAAAGATGGAAGTAGTTGTCAAGTTTTTCTCCCAAAACTTCAATTTTGCTTTAACCTTGTCTTTCAAACTGTCCATCCAAGGCAAAGTGTAGAAATGAAGCTAAGGTGTTGTTTGTTTCTTTTGGAAAATACCTCTTATTCACCACTTACCTCTTACGGAATAAGATGTTAGAGTAATAAGAACGTTTGCCTTTTTTAGTGTATTTTAAACATTGTCCTGTGTTCGTTCTTATTGGACAAGAGGTTAACCCACATGTTACTGCCCTCTTATTGGACAAGGGGCTAAAGAGAAAAGAAATTTTGCCGATGTAATCATAAGGACCTGTTCGTTAAGAGCTTAATGAGATTAATAAGACTCGTTGCTTATTCGGTCAGCTATACATTACCATTTGTCAGTGGCTTAATGATATAGAAAGTGGCTTATTCAGTAAACTTCTAGGGGCAGAAAGCCAAGTTTTCTCCAACTTTGCCCTCCCAATTAAAAACACGCTCCTTCCATCTATGGAAAAAAAACCCAAACAGAAAAATTTTCTATCTATACAGACACATTAATCCACACAGACAACATTATCCATGTTAAGACCTAAACGAAAAACCAACCAAACAGCCCCTAAGGTTGGTTCTTCTATTTAAATTTATGTACTGCACTAGCGGATGGCGATATGCTTGATATCTAATGCCTTCAATAACGCAATTGCGCAACGCTTTGACCATTTCTTTAGCTTGAATTCATACCGTTGACTTAATTAGATTATCGTTCTACTCTTTGTTGTAGAGACTTGCAGTCGTATCTTTCAGATCTAAGCCTTTTCTTAGCACCCGACAGCAAGACATTTTATGTATTGGTGGATAATAGGCCATGGCTGGAAAACTTGGCGTCACGGCCTGCACACCTGTGGCAGTTGATGGTTACCAAGGTTTATTATTTTAAACTATACAATATTTATATGCATCAAATACTCATTTACATGTTTAAACCGTTGATCTCATGGGAGGTTGGGCTCTGTCAATAACCTGAATACCGTGGGGCCAATGACAACATCCGCCAAAGAAGCCATGATTTTTTTATTGATTATGCTTTCAGTCTCGGATGTCACCTTTCGCTATCACAAAAGTGCGGAAGGGTAGGAAAGAGACCACGGATTTCGGTGAGTTGGAGTCCCGTCCTGAAACTCCGACCCCATCTGAAAAGTTGAAAAGATGGTTCTTGGTGATCGATGCCGCAACACTCTCGAGAAAGAGGTCCCTGTTACCGGTTAAGAAACTCCGGAGTTCCTTGCTTGGAAATAGCAAATTGCAAAGGACCTTGTATGGACTTATCGTTTTCGAAGTGGCATGGAAAGATGTACGCGGCGTCAATTATTTAAATGAACTTCAGGTACTTTGGCATTTTGACATGGCTAGTTTAGTAATTCAGAGCATATCCAACAGGTTTCTTTAATTGATCTAAGATAGAGAATCACAAGTGAAAAACTATAAATAAAATTACATTCGGATCATTAAGTTATATTGATATAATATTCTCTAATTCTAGGGAACTCGACTCAAATGACCAACATACACAATTGAATTGGTTTTCCAACCATTTATCTTCCGCTTTACCTAAATGTCACTACGTCCGCGATTTCGCAGACCTGGCTGAAAAAACAAAAAAGAAACGAATCTTGTCAGTTTTTCCAAAAAATTATATTTGGGTCTGCAATATGGACCTAGGTCCGTAAAAAGAAATCCTTTTTGAAAAAAATATTGATTAGATTCATTTTTTTTGTGTTTTTAGTTATTGCGGACATGGATATTGTGAACGTAACAATGCATGCTTTTTACAATCCAGATTCATCACACCCCTGTTAAAAGGGTGCAAATAGCAATTCCCTTAAACTTTTATCAGTTTATCAGTCTTGTTTGAATGGGTTTATTTTTATGAGCAGACTGATACTTGTCTTGCTATAGAGGCGAAATATATGAGAAGATGGGAATTTGATAGTATTGATGAAGCTGCTAAAGGCATAACTTCATGGTTTCCAGGGACGCCATGCGAGTGTTCTCTCTTGGAAGAGCAGCTCAACTCTATGATAGGTATAACTTTTTACATAAGATGTTATAGTATCAATGAATCTTGTTTGGTGTTAGGTTCCTTTATTCAATTTTAATGGCGTTTGGTACGACTTCTTTGTGTTACTTGAATGCTTGCTACCAAGAGTGTCAACTTCCTGTGTTGCATCTTCTGATGGAGATCAGAAGATGGTTAGTTATGATAGTGCAAACAAAGTGTTCGATGAAATGTGTGAGTGAAAAAACAAAGAAATCTTTGAATGGCCTTTCTTCCGAACATTGCAATCATCAATTGGGTGTTTTTGGTTTTCAAATATCTACTTAAAAGGGTTCTTGTTACATTTTTTGCCCGTCAACTCGTTAACTTTTAAGAGCGATGCTATCTGGTGTTATTGCCCTTTCATACATCTGATAAATGCGTTACCCTTTAAACTCATGGCGAAGGATGGTGTGAGAAGTTGCGTTAACTATGAGAAGCAGGAGAAGTGGATCTGAACCTTTAATCTCTTTTAATCTCATGCCCTCCCTGAATTGCCCTTTAGTAGGGGAATTAATCCGGTGCATCTCATCCTAATGTACATCCACTTCTCATCTGACGGTTGGTAATCACTTCTCATGCTTCTCACGATAACCTAACTTCTCACAGGAACCCAACCCTTAAACCCATAACATCCAAGATATCTTACATGTTTTCTTTCTCGAGATCTCTGCAGGAGACGTGTTTCATGATGCTCCTATTAACCTTCCCAACTTCCATCGTAAAGATGACGATGGAAAACTCTCATGTGTCAACTTCCACATGGAGGACGAATACTGCTGCAGTCCTAGCAGCAGTCTTGATGAGCAACCAGAAACCTTAGAGGACCAAGTAAGCATACGTAACGGGATAAATAAGAGAAGGAAACTAAAGGATTTGTTCGATACGGACGATGAGGACGATTTCTATACTAAAGAAGCCCACAGTGAAAGTGTTGGCAGACAATTGCATTTCTCGGAAGCTACCCAATACAGGGATGTTTTGCTTCTGTTTCGTTTCAATGATCGTGATCTTCCCTTTGAATTACAAAAGATAATTATGTCCGATTTGCGATTGCTTACGTTATTAGAAGCCGGGCTTCCATCTTGGGTTATTTTCTGTCAGTCGTATCCGGTATTTTGTCACGTCTATCGTCCGTGGATGTGCCCTCTGGCAAGAGCTTTATACGTCGTGATTTCCCTTGTGACGGTCGTCATTGGTTTCTACGATTTGTACAAAAACGTCCCTGTTCTTAAGGCGACTGCTGCTCGTTTATGTGGGCCTCTTTTTGGCTGGATAGAAACATGGGAGATGGTATCGAGGATCAAGTACTTGGGAACTATGTTGTTTTTGCATAACTTTGAGAAGGCTGTGAAGTGGTTCTTGATGATGGCACGTACCGTACAATCGAGTTTTTCGGTTCTCATGCAGCCCTTAGGTTGGCCGTTTATGGTGGTTGTTGAGGTCGTCCTTCCCGTTTGGAATGTTTTCATTCAGGTGGTCGAGTATCTTTGCTCATTCGTTTGGATTTTGATGGCGGCTTTTTGGAATGTACTGGAGAATCTAATTGAGATTGTATTGTTGCCGGTGTATTTCATCTCATCGATCATTTGGATGATTGGTAAGTTAGGAGTTGGTTCAAATAAGAAGGCTAAATATCGTGAGAAGGTAAGAAGGGAACGTTTATACGTGGATCATTTAAAAGAATTTATTTGAGGATGCATGTGTGAATAGACGTTACAGATTATTCATATGGGTTCTCATATGCATCTCCAAATGGATTTTCTCAATAATTCACATATGAAAGTTTTCTTTACCTTCTCACGGTATTTAACTTTCTTATTTGAACCAACCACTAGTAATTTAATCAATTTTATTGTAGGATTACTAGGGGAAAGTTCATTTAGGAATCATAAATATTTTGAGAACCAACTATTCATGAATTATTCATGATAGATATACATATTTAGGGCCGGGTTTAAGGAAAACCTCAAATAAATGGGAAACTAAGGAACACCCTCGTAGTCCTTTATCTGGATTGTAAGAAGTAATTTGTAATATGCACATGTGCATAGAAGTAATTTGTAACACGCACATGTGCATAAAAACCAAGAAACAACTTAATTTATAGACAAATTACTTTTATGCACAAGTGCATACGGTCCAGATGAAGGGCTACGAGGGTGTTCCTCAGTTTCCCATTTTTTTGATGTTTTCCCTTGAACCTCCCTCTACATAAATATTCATTCATCATGAATAATTCATGAATAGTTGGTTCTCAAATGAACTTGTTTAAGCCGCATGATACTTTGAGGAATTCGCTCTGAATTTGACCATGATTTGTTTGCAGCAACCGCGATCTTGTACCCTGTACTCTGGTTCCTTTGGGGGATACTCTATGCTCCAATTGGGGTTGTTCTCGGACTATCAAATTTCGTGGGATTTATCTTTAAGCACACGTATGATATCCTCGGAGGTTTATGGCTGTTTGTGAGTGGCATATTCAAGTTAGCTTCGAACGCCGAAACGACTGTGAGCTCTTACGAGGCTGCCATATGGCATTCCCTTTGGAATGACCTTTTCTCTCAGGTAGTTCTTTCCATGCCTCTTATTTCGTTTTCCTTTCCTGTATCGGGTTTCATCTATTGTTCCTGTACTTATTGAAGCTCCCATCTCGTTGTAGATTTTCCGGGCTGTTAGGAGCATTTTAAACGGCTTTGTTGCATTCTTCACCGCTTGCAATAGGCATCGATTAAGGTGAGACCCGTAACTTGTATGTGATTTCTTAGGTAATTTGGTTTTTGTACTTCACTATCAACTTTATGCATCATCATGTTCTTTGTTATGTCTTAAAATAAATGTCCATAATAAAAAAGGCATACAACTTTAGAAATCTATAATAAATGTCCATTTGTCTTAATGGAAAAGGCGCAAAGTTTTTGAAATCTATAATAAATGTTCACAATGAAAAAGGTGCACAGTTTTAAAATTTTGTTATTAGCATCTTTACCCAAGTCTTAGGTGTGTGATTGCACCAACTATGCAATTATAAAACCAGGATCTTAACTAGGAAAACAAACAACCATGGTGAAGAACATGTATATGACACCTTATAACTTATGGGAAGAATCCTTAGTGGCCCTCAAGAACTCAAACTTATAACTTATGGGAAGAATCTCCAGGGCCTGGCCTTTTTTCCGAGTTAAGCTAGAATTATGCGAACCAAATGACACCTTAGTGTCCAAATGAATAGAAATGGTCATGGGATAGAAAGCAGGATGATTGAAAATATGGGTACAAATCGTCTGCAAAATTTCCGTGTATCTTCTGCCTCGGAAAGGACTTATGTTCTCGATGCCTGAAAACAACAAAAACCACCTATGCTTGCATAGATTCTGCTCTTTTCTGTGGTTGGATAAATTATCTGGTTTGTCGACCTAGTCCATGCAAAAACTACTTTTCGAGACAGGAAGGTGGTGTTTGTTTTTTATGAGGTCTAAAGTCTGAAGTCTGGATTTCACATCTAAAAAATAAGAGGTGGGCGAGCACCTCTTAAAATTTCAGGGGACGGTAAGAAGTTTTCAGACCTTTTCTTAAAAATAAAACAAATGATCTTAAGTATGCAAACCTCTTAATTTTCAGACTTAAGAGGATTTAAGAGGTATTCTGTAAAAACACAAAATGCCCCGAAGCCTTTATTAATACGTATTTTTGAATTTCTTGGACTCGCAGCATATATAATCATCTACAGGAATTCATTCAACGACTTTATCAGCCAACCGATAGATCATATTCATTAAATCCCATCCAAAGACCAAAGAAATCACGCAGTAGGACGCCGGTAAGTTGATCACATGATCCATTGTTCTAGCTTGCGTCAAAATCTCCCTTAAACCATGAGCATATTAATTTTGATCATTAAATCGTTCTGAACGTTTTACAGGCGGAACCAACGGAATGGAGGCGGCCATTGCATATGAAAAACGTAAAACAGATTTGACAAGTTTCTTTTTCGACATTCTACTGAACTACGAGACCGACCAAACAAGCAAGCCGAGGCTTTCATATACGTGTAACCGAGTAAATGTTCTATAAAAGTCATGGAGGTGGGCGGGAAAACCCGGGTGCCAACTTATCTGGCAAAATAAACGCTTTGGTTTTTGGGGATCTTCCTATAGATCGTCAGTTCGAGTATTCTTATGGCTGCTAAGGATCTTCCTGAGTGACATTTTGAGGGTCCAATGAGTTAAGTCGAATTGCATTTAAGTTGCTCTGAACACCCACAGGTCAAATAGAATAGAAGAGCTTATATCGGATTTCGTATCATCTTGGAAACTGTAAATAAGAAGGTTTTGCGGTAAATATACATGTGTGTATACATACATACAAAATGTTTTTGATGAATACAGTTATGGTAGTATGGAGCACACAAAACACGAGTTTGAAGTTTGAAGTTTACGATACCATTGATTAT